>VZTZ01001552.1:222426-267800 GCA_013400955.1 Drymodes brunneopygia
CTGTGCTGTGCCCCCTATGCCCTACACAACCCCCAGGGTGTCCTAGAAAGCACCTGCACTGTGGACAGAGCTCCATCCTCCCCTCCCGATGATCACTCCTGCTCCCAGCAGCCGAGGGGCTCCTCACTCACCGTGACGCCCACGTTTATGGGCTCCTTCCCTGCCACCAGCTGGCAGATGGCTTCATACGCCTCCTCTTTGCTCTTGTCCTTAAACCTCTTGGGGGCCAGCTCCTCCAGCGCCTTCTTGAACTCCTCATAGTTGATGACACGGGCTGTCTTCCCTCTGCAAGCACAAAACTCAGGCTGCCAACAGCATGTCTTTGGGTCATGCCTCCAAATGGGATGAGCTGTATCAGAGAGACCCTGCCTCTGTCCTACACCACCCTCAGGCCCCTCAACCACTTCTGAAATTCAACACAGCTGAATGGGTTGGGCTGGGCACAGCTGGTGCTGAGCTTCAGGAGCTTCTCAGCCACGTGTTGTTGAAGTCCCTGTTACCAAAACCAGGGTGCATGGAAGTGCTCTAGGACTTGGTGCTGGTGTCAGGAGGGGAGTGCATCCATCCCACTGCTCCCAGCCTGCCTGGGTTGCCCAGCACCCTCTCTCCCTTGGCAGGCATCAATCCTCCAGTCAAATTTGGAAGGATGTGCACAGAACATCTCTCCCCTGAGCTCCTGGTCCTCATCTCTGTGGCAGCACAGAAACTTGCTCTCCTGCACCCCAAAAACCTCCCAGTGCTCAGCTCCACCTGACCCAACCCAGGAACATGGGAATGCCTGGACAGAGCATGAGAAGTGGATTCTCCACCCATCCTTATTCCTGCACCCTGGTGTGGAGCATGAAGTGTCTGTGTGTTCCCAGGTGCCTTTTAGCCCTTCAAGATGCCCCTGTGACCTCCATGGACCAGAGTCCTCCTCAAGCTTGGGCATTGGCTGGCCAGGCCCAGGGAAGGGCCACATCACATGGGACAACCCTGAGCATCCTCTGCTCCCTGTGATACCTTCTGGAGAGATGGGAACCTGGCAGAGCCAACCAGGCCCACCCCAATGCCTGGAGTGGGAGCAGGGGCACAATCTCTGCCCCAAATCTGAGCCTCCCACCCCCAAATTTGGGTTAATTCATTATTAGGTCTTGCAGAAGCAGCCACATGTCCCACCTGAAGCTGGGACACCTCAGGACAGCGCCCGCAGCTCCATTGACAAGCGGGATGGACAGGCTGGGCTCACAGCTGGGGCAGCACAGCTCTGTGGGGACCCCACACCCAGACACAGCCACCCTGCCCAGACTGCAAAGGCATCCCCACCCTCCAGCACGCTGCAGGCCCTGAAAATCCAAGTCACTTACTTCACCTTGGAGAAGACAATGTCCACGTCGGTGCTGGTGATGCTTTTGCCATCGGTGACTTTGCAGTCCTTGCACAGCTTAGCCCAGTTCTTGCCATTCATCTCCTGCCCCGTGGCCTTGGTGTCGCCGTAGATGGCGAATTTGCGGAAGCTCTCTTCCAGGGATGCCATCTCAGCATTCCCAGCCATGGCACTGCAGGACAGGGGCAGATGGGCCCGGCACCACCCAGGCTCCTGCTGGCTGCGCGGCACAGCTCAGTTGGCTGCTCGCAGGCCGTCGAGGGCAGGAGGAGGAGGACGAGGAGGAAGGCTGGCGAGGGTGGAGGCTCTGCAGCAGGATCGGAGTGTTGGCAGCACCTGTGGGTGTGGGGTGAGGGCTGACGGCAGCCTCGGATGAGCCCCGAGGCCGAAAGCCAAGAACGTGTCTTGGGGAATGGAGGCTCCTGGCGGAGAGCTGTCAGCAGCGAGGCTGTCGGCTCCGGGGCTGGCGGGGAGTGAGTGCATCAGCCTGTCCCCTCGGGATTGCTCTCCGGGAATGACGCAATGCGTCCGCCTTCCTCCGGCTCTCACATCGGGAGAACCGGCACCGCCGCCTGCCTTCAGCCCCACCTCTCCCCTGCCTGCATCCCCCTGTGCGGAGCTGGCAGCACCCCAGCCGTGTGACCTGTCCCCAGGGCTGCGCCAAGAGTGATGCCCTGCAGGGTGTCAAGTTGCCAACAGGTCCTGCACCCCGTGGTGGCACTGTTGCTGCTGCCCCATCCCCGCTGCCTGCCAGCGCCTCGCCAGCCTCACCCTGGCGGCTCAGCATCCCTCACCATGCGCCGAGCACCCACAGCATCTCGGCCAGGACTCGGCGCGGCCGTACCCGGGGCAGCTCCAGTACCCACGGGGGTCTCCGGCACCCCGAGGGGCAGAGAGGGTACCTCGCCCGGCGGGTGCCCGGGCGAGAGAGGTCGGGAGGGGCCCCCGGAGCCTCGGTGAGGGCCGGGAGTGGTCCCTAAGACCGTCGCTAGGGAGGATGGGCGTTGCCTGGCGACCGTCGCTAAGGAGGCGCGGCGGGGCGGGGATGCCCCTGGTCCCCTCCTGGCCCCGCGCTCCCGCGGGCTCCCGCAGCCCCGGGCCCGCACGGCCCCGCAGCGCCCGCTGGGGCTCTCCCCGCCCGGCTGGGAGGTCACTGCCGGCAGCTGGGNCCTCGGGGCGGGGAGACAGAGCCCGGGCAGCGGACCCGGACCACCTCTGGGATACCCTCCGCCACCCCATGAAGCCTCCCTGCTTCCCCACGAGACCCTACCGGCACCTGACCAGCTCTTTCCTACACCCCAGAAGGTCTCTCCATCACCCTATAAAGCCCCAGCATTGTCCCACTAGGTCCCTTTAGCACCCCCCGAGGCCTCACCATAAACTCACGAGGTGTCTCCACCATCCCCTCAGCACAGACTCGCTCTGCTGTGCCTTACCCTCCAGCCCTTTCCCCTGCCCCCTACAGTCACCGTGCCCCTCCACAGAGGAGCTGTCCGCTTGGTGGGTGACACCATGGACCAAGGCCACTGCCCAGGCTGAGGAGACAATGCCAACCATTCTGGTCTGTCAGGGACTGTGGTGAGCACCTGTGGCAGCCACATGCCAGCACTGCCCACCCTGGCAGCCTGAAGCACGACCACACGCAGGGCTCCCAGTGGGTGCTGCCAGCTCAGGCAGTGCCCAAATATTGTGGTTGTCATGGAGCCCCAGCACAACCCACATCCCTTACTCACTGCCCCACCTCAGCTGTTTGCCCACAGCCTGCTTTGATCCAGTGCTCTGCTGGCATCGCTCCGGTGGGCGCAAGGCACTGTGGATGATCAGCTGCAGCATCAGCAGGAGTTGTGCACAGCCAGGACACAGTGTGGGGTTTGCTGCTGCCTTGGGGTCCTGCAGGCAAACCAGCAGCTTTGGGAACCAGGAAGTGGCTCAAACAATACAGTCTTTGGCATTCTGCCCCGGTTCCTGTGCAGAGAAGCCACAGGTTAGGGACAGACACAGGTGTCCCCATGGCTGAGCTGTCCCAGGGCATCAGCTCTGCTCGTGCACCCAGAGCATTTTGCTGTGGGGCACAGCCCCAGTGACAACCTCCCCCTCTCGGCTGAGGGGCACCTGTTCTCTCCTGGGACATTGTGGCCAGTTCTTGACTGGACAAAGCCATGACCAAGCTACTCACACTGATTGTCTCCTGGAATAGGGTCTGGAGACCCCCAGAGGTAAACACCAGCCAGCTCTGGGAGCTTGGGATCACTACTTGGTACCTCCTACTTCAGAGATGAGTGCCAGGGCTGGTGCCAGAGGCCTCAGGTGTGTCACAGCACCTGGACACTCTGGGTAGGCCCAGCTGGTCAGACACATGAAGGACCCCACTTTGTTATGCCCCCCAACAAGCCCCGTGGCCCCTTCAATGGGAGCTCCACAGGAGCTGCTCTTTCACAGCCCAGCCAGAGGCAGGGTGGCAAGGACATCCTGGAGGGGACAGTCCCGAGTGGGAAGGGCAGGTGTTGAGACTCATCTGGTGCCAGAGTTCAGGCAGATCTCTCCAAGAAGTGTTTCTCCTCTCTCCGGTTTGTCCTGGCAGAGCTCAGACATGGCCAGAGAGCCTGGGAGCTGCATGGAGGAGGCGGCACCAGGAGGACTCTCCTGATCACACATTTCCTCCTGCTCGTCATACAATATGAAAGCAGGTCCCAAAGTGCAGAGGCTCAGAGGTGACAGTGTCTGGTTGTGAAGTCAGAATTTGAACCAGCCTCCCTGCAGGCCAGCAAGGAGCCAGGGTTGTCATCCCACCTGCAGAAGGTGGGGAAGAGCTGTAAACTTCTCTCTTGATTAAGGGCAAAGGAATAACTATTGCCACATAGAGGAGGGTGGTTAAGTCTTGATGAAGGTACAGCCTTATCCTTAGCTTGCCCTGCAGCTCTCCACCAAAGCAGGTATCTTTGGCTCTGCTTCCAGCTGACAGCTCCTAACAGGAGCCAGGTAATGCCGGCTGGAGCATCCAGCAGGACTTGGCAGCGGTGGGCAGCGTGGGAGTCCGGTAGCAGGTGGAGGAGGAGCTGGACATGTCGACAGCTCTTCTGCAGGAGCTCCAGCTGGTCCTGGGGCTGCAGATCCCAAAGAGCCAAGCGATGGCACACGGGGAGAGCCGGGTAAGGAGGCGCTGAGCCGCGGCTGGTGAGTTGCCCACGGGGTCGGGTTGAGCAGGTCAGGTTTCGGTTCCTAAGGGCTGGGGTTTGTTGTGCGTTTGTTGTCACCGTGACTGCCCTGTTGGGATGGAGTACGGTCCTTGGCCGGCTCCCGCTGTTCCTCATGCAGCCCGGAAAAGGAAGCCCGGGAAGAGGCTGTGACTTGGTCCGCAGCCCACGGGACGGGCAGGAATTGAGAGGGAGGTTGCACAGGTCCTGTGGTGTGGTGGAGGAGCATGCACATAGTTCAGTGCTCAGCTCGCCGGGGACCTTCCCTTCTAATCAAGGTCAGGATGTTCCCAGGCTGTCTCCTGCCCCAGGGACATAATGAGCCGAATACTCGAGCGCTCACCCCAGACACACCGAGGCTCACACACAGCTGCATCCCTGAGGTGCAGTTTCGGCTGCTGGGCTGGTTCCTGCTGGGACTGTGTCCCTCTCCCCACCCTCACACAGAGTCCTGAGTGCTATGACTGCTCGGTGCAGCTCACAGCTTGCCCGAGGGCACAAGCACAACCTCAGAGCACCCTCTGTGCTCACCCTCATCCTCTTTGCCCCTCGCTTCCCCCGAGGCTGGGCACCGCAGCCTCCCGGGAGTCATCCCGTTTCAGGAATGAGTCTCTGGCTCGGCCACGTCTGGGGTGGGATGAGGTTATGCGGGAACGCCGCTTCTCTAGCGCGAGTTGCTACAAAACAGAGGGAAGTGTTTCGGAGGTTGTGCAATATGTACCCGGTCACCGCAGCAACGGCGTGTCCACAAGGCATTAGCGGGGCTCAGCTGCGGCTGCTGAGCGGCGCGATCGGGGACCGGGGCGTGCTGTGTCCGTGCCGGCTGTGCCACCGAGCACGACCTGCGGGCATGCCATGCACGGCACCGGGCACAGGAGAGAGGGGAAGGCTCCATCCTCTGGCAGGAACTTCCTTTCCCGCACCCTGCAGCTCAAGGCAGCTCATTGAGATGCTCTCAGGACGTGTCAAAAGCAGGAACAGACTCACACAAAATCATTTCCCAAAGGAAGGTCCTCTTGACTTCAAAAGGGAAACAAAGAAACTTGAGCCAGGCCCAAAGATGAAAGTAAGCACAACGTGCATCCCATGCCAAGGTGGAGGCTTGGAGCAGGCACTGCGGGGTCTGGCACAGCTGCCAGCCAGTGGCCAGGGACCATGACATGATTTCAGAGCACTGTGGAAAGCTGTCATCCTGCAAATCATTGCTTCTTCCTAATAGAAAGCCACAGTGTCTTGTGGTGGAAACAGCTGGACCAGGGCACTGCCTCCAGCTGATGGGAGAGTTCACAGCCTGGCAAAAACCTTTCATTTAGTGCTGGAGAAGGTGCTTGAGGATGCCAGACCTCAATGTGTCTGCAGTGATGAAGAGCTGAAGGCATCAGGACTTCTGCTGTCAGGACCTTAACCCAGCTCTCTTGTGGTCTTGGGCTGCAGCTTGTGGTCATTGCAACCCCCTGGAGCTGAGCCAGGACTGCTCTGCCCACACACTGGACTCTGCAACAGCACCCCAATGTGACTCGTTCCTTTTGCTTACTGCCACAGGTCTGCTATGGACATTCCTCATGCAGAGCAGCAGAAATGCCACTGGCACTTGAACCTGCAGGGTATCAGCTTTAAAGGCCCAAGAGGACAAAAGCAAGGTTGGGAAGGAGAGCCCAGGAGCTAAAACTGTCTCAGCCCATTTTCAGTTTTGGGTGCTCACTGTGCATCTTCACCAGTGCTCCTTGGATGTGGTTGTGGCAAAAACATAAACCCCAGCCAATTTCAATCACCATGTGGCACACGTGATCCTCCTGCTGCCCTTGAGGTTTAGGAGATCAGAGTCCAACACTGGCAGTGCTGGGAGCCCATCCTCCTGGAGCCTGACTCTTGGCTCAGCACCCAGCTGCTCCAATGCACAGACACAGCCTTGCATGTTTGGCAGCCTTGAGTTACTCTGCAGAGTGGAGCAAATGTTGCAGCTGAAGGCAGCAGAAGGATGTCCCTGGACATCTGACAGCCCAGGAAACCCAGTTCTCCTCAGCCCAAACAGCACAGCAGCCTTTCTGCAGCACAATGCAGAGCTGGCTGGGCCTCCTCCCTCTGGTGCTCACCCTGCTGCAGCACAAAAACCAGGCTGGGTTACACAGCTCAGGGAGAAGGTGGTCTGATCCCTACCCCTCAGGGGAGACACTCCCATCTAACACCCTAAAGGGCCCTGTGGAGAGGGGACTGCTGTCACCCCTACACCAATTACAGTGCTGAGCCCTTCTGGGACTCCAGAGGCTCAGGGAGAAGTGAACCAAACAGTCTGGGGATCATCAACTGGGCAAGAGCCAGGAACAGCTGCAAAAGAAAGGAAGAAACTATTTAGCAAAGAATATAGAAAATTTTATTGTGGCCAGAGCTACTGAAGAGCTCCATACATGATTTTGGGACTGATTGTGCATGGACAGAGTAAGAAAACACGCGAGGTCTGCTCAGGGGCACCTGCTACAGAGAAATGACCAATGCTTTCTGGTGGTGGGACAGCTGGCCTTTGAAAACCATGAGCCCAGCATTGCTGCAGGATGTGGTTTCCTTGACAGTGGACATGAGGAGAAACAACAGTAAGGACTTTGTCTAACTGGGACCCATTGGTGAGCAGTGCCCTGGTCTCTGCAAACACCCATGCCAGCCTGCTGGTCCACATTCACCTGCTATTCCAAAGGGTCACACTGCCAGCAGGTACCACTGGCCACAGCAGGCAGGAGAGCTGCAAGGAGTGTGACCACGAGCCAGCTCTTCCTGCAAACTGATACAAAATGACTTCAACAGCTACATGAGATTTCACTCTTTCTGGTCAACAGATTGTGTAATTTGATGAAGAGTCAAAGCTCCTCATCCCAGTTCTTTCAAGAGACAAAAATCAGACAAGAGAAGAGTGGTAAGGCAGACCTTTAAAACACCTCCAAGCCTTTCTCCCAGGCTAGTCTCTCCCACCAAGGCTGGGAGTCCAGCCTGCCTGTCCTGTGCTGACTGTGCCCAAAGAGCCTTTGTGCCCAGATCCCCTGTCCTGCTCTGTCCCAGTTCTGAGGAATGCTCACAGACTGAGCTAGACAAGGGGAGAACAGCTTAGCTTGACTCTCACAGCACCCTCCTTTGTCCTGTCCTTCCGTAACCTGCACCAATCATAGCCTGGAGAAAGGTCAGTTGTGCCTCCCATGTATCAGAACATTTGGAAGAGTGATGGAGACTCCCCTAGTTTCCTTTTCTTTGCTGGTGCACCTGTTTGTTCACAGCACCAGCAGTGTGCTGTTCTGGGGATGTGTCTGGAGATGTGCATCCAGCCATGCCAGTGCTGCTGCTCAGGGCTGGGCCAAATCCTGTCAGACATGGCCATGCAGGTGGCAAAGCCCATGGAGATGTGTGTGTAGCTGCTATTTGGACTCTGAGATTAGCTGGCTGCTAAGCAGATCTGGGCTTGCTGGAAGCCCAGCCTCAGCACTCAGCCAGGAATCTGGAACAGGGCATGCTGCCTGGGGAAGCCATGAGGGCAGGGAGAGCACAGATGCTGTGGGATGGCAGCCCTGGCAGCTCTCTGCAGCTCTCCTTCAGCACAGGATGCTGTGGCTCAGTGCCCCACTGATGTGGAATCTTTCTACACTAAACACACCCCAGGCTTGGCTGTGGACTAATACAGATCTGGCAGCCCAGGAATTGGGAAGGTTTCAGGGCTTGCTGTATTCCAGAACTTCTGATGAGAATGCTGCAGCATGGGGCACCCCAGACTGCTGGGAAGGGGGAGCAGGTCAAACAATGCTGCCTCACAGAGAACATGGTGGGGGCAGACTTGGCTGGAGGGTGCACAGTGGAAAGCGGTATAGAGATGGGGCAATCCTGAGGTTACTCCCTGACCACCTGCTGAAGCCCCTGAGCATGATCCAAAGACTGGCAGGGTGTAGGCAGATGGGAAATACAGCTGTCAGGGCGCAGAGAATGGCAGAGGTGCAGCCTTGTTCTTCCCCATACTCTCTGCTGGGAAATTACGGCAGTATCAGCATGCAAAGGGCCAAGAGGGGTTGGCCCCTTCCCAGGGAAAGCACTTGAGCTCTCCAGAGAAACAAGTCTGCCTCAGGTCTGCCACCTTGCTGCCTCTTGCCTTTGGCTGAGGATGAGAAATGTCCCACTGCAGGTGACAGCACGTGCACAGTGAGGGGTGAGCCCTGTAGGCCTCTACACAGCACCAACGCTGTTCCCAAAGGCCGTGGCTTTGGAAGGATGATCCCTAGGCCGCTGTGGTGCTTGTCCTTATGTCCTTTGAAGGTGGATCAGGTGTGCCCACGTGCTGCTTGCTGGTGCGTTTTCTGTGGTCAGGCTCGGACGTGCTCTCACTGGGCTGGGGCTGAGGGACAAGAGGTTCTCCACTGCTCTTACTTACAAACACAGCAGGAGTCTTAGAGAAAAGTTCCAGGTCTCGTTCCACACGTCTGTCCTGCTGGCAGCTTCTCCTTTTGACCTTGTGCTCAGAATACAGATTCTTCTTCCTGCCTCCCCTGGGATTGTCTGTGGACAAGGGATAATGTTGAGAGTTGCCTGAGTTATTCTCAGGAGGCCCTTGAAGGACTGCACTCCCAAGGCGAGTCTGAGCCACAGGAATCTCATCCATGGACTCAGCGGACTCTGAGTGATAGTCAGCTGGGGGTCCTGCTGCCTGGATGAGGCCCATGCTGCTGGGGGACACAGCAGCTCTCAGAGGAAAAGCTGGCACTAAGAGGTGAAGGCTGTGGGAACGTGAGGTGGCAGCAGCCGTGACTGGGAACTCTGCAGACGGAAATAAAGGGAGAAGAAACCTTAAGGAGAGAGAGATCTCTCAGCCCCACAAAGACATCAACAAGCCCAGGAACTGCTATGGCTGATCCACTAGTGTTAAAGCAAATCATACACATATTTGTGCAAAATTCAGCAGAGAGGCTGACTGGTGCCCCCTCACCTGACTGGGGATCTGGCAATGAGAGTCGAGGTGTAGCATGTGCTTTAGATCCACTGTCCATTGCTGAGGACGAAGCTTTCTGCATTTTCTTTCTTCTTTTCTTCTGTTGCTGTGAAAGCAAGTGGCCCAAGAGAAGGGAAGTCACTTCACTAGCACAAGGTAAGGAGATAATTTTTTTACTTGTTACCTCTTTTTAATTCTTCCTACTTTAAATAACAAGCACTAGTCCAAAGTCCAAGAATATTTCACCATTTAAGACTGAGCTACTGTGAAGCAGTGATAGAGAACAGGCATTTAATGAACACAGAGACACACACACACATATTATCTGCATACAGTGACTCTCTCTGTGTAGGTACCTTTAAGCTGTTGTCTCATAGAGCTGGGGGTTGTATGAGACACTGGTAACTTGCATTTGTAAAGTCAAACTAGAGGAAGGGACCAAAACTCACATAGCACAGGATGTCCCAAGAAAGGGACAGTCTTTGTCCCAAATACAGTATAGATGAAAAGGAATTTTTTCTCACCATCTAGATGACAAGACTAATTAATAAGCTTGAAGGAAAGCACCATGACCTGCCATTTGAGCAAGAGGAGAGAGCATCTGGATGCAGATACATGAATATCAGGAGCCCAGTCCAAGACTTTGGAGAGCTGTTCCACACGCTCAAGCTCCATATCCACAGATACCATCTTTCCCTGGGCAGGTGCTTTATTTGAACATCTAAACTGTTGGATTTCGCTCTACAGAAACATGCAGAGCTTCCTACATCAACAAAGCAGTATAGACAGAGTCACTGAGCTGCACTGGGGCAGCAAGGCATTGGATTACAGCAGTGTTACAGCTGTGAGCTTATGAGAGGACTGTAGGATAGCTCTGATCATGCCTGTGAGCAGAGACAGGAGAACATCACATGCATTTGGTGACTGCAGGGCACAGCCACACCTGCAGACACACCCTGAGGGGAGGGAGAGCCTGTGTGAACAGGGGGTAAGCACAACCTGCTCTAGACTGAACGTGCTCAGGCACCTGGGTGGGTTGTCAGCAATAGGTTGGGTGGTGGCAAATCCTCCTTACCTGAGAAGGGGCCACAGAGTGAAGAGATGGGGACTCAGGGGACGAGGTCCGCTTGGGGTCACCTTCTTGGTTATGGACATAGAGCCTTGGAAAGCTAAAAACACAGCAGACACACAAGGTGATTCCCTAAGACAGGATTTAAGTCTGATGCCCTCTTTGCCTGCACAGACAGATCAGCCTGACCACAGCCTGCCCTGCCTTACACAGCATTCCCAACAAAACTGCAGGGGAACTTTTCCTGCACAACTGTGCAAAATAAGAAGGAAATCCCCAGGGGCACAAGTTAACAGGAAAGGATTAATGCAGAGACAAGTATCCTGTTCTCCCCGGAGTGTTTGCCTGTGTTACAAACTTGTAACTGTTGTGATGCATTTCTCCACAACCTGAAATCACGTAACTATAATGAGCTCAATAGAGGAGTTACAGGACAAATCAGCCAGCCTTAAAGTAATTTTAATATAAAACAACTAATAGAAACCAGTTTCATATAAAATATTTAATATAAAACAGCCTAAAGAGAGTATACTAGGAATGATATTTTCCCAGGAGAGGGAAGGCAAGTATTCCTTGCCCTCCTGAAACTCAAAGATTTCACCATGCCTTGCTCCAAACACTGGTGCTCCCTATCCTTCTAAGTACTTCTGTCTTAGAGCCCATCAGTTACCTTGATAACAATTTCCCATTCACCACACATGCTGCTGGGAGAAGCTTATCCTTGACTTTTCTCACCTTTTTCGTGAAGTTACTGTTGAGAATTCCTCTACTTGAATTCCAGGGTCTGTATAGGCAGGATTACCTGACAGTAAGTCTGCATCCTGTGAAAAAAAAACAAACAACATTTTCAGACTAATATGAACAAAGAGGGGAGAAGAGGGACTTTCATTATAGATGTATTCTCTCTCCTCATGCCAGACATCTTTTGTCCTCATAGGCAGCACAGCAGGAAACTGCTGCTTAAGAAAGTGGAAACCCAAAACTGGCACAATTAGAAGTCCTCGATTCATTCATTTAGTCCAGCCAGTATTTCATGTGGCTCAAAACCCAATCACAGAGATCAGCTTAGTCACTTCTTGGGACCACATTCAAAATACCACTTAAAGCTTCCATTAGTTACAGAGTTCAATCTGAGGAGCTACACAGTGAATGCAAAAAATGTCTTTTAAATGCAAAATGGAGGTGAGGAAGATGGAAGCATGAAATATAGAGGAAAAACATTAAGTGTTTTCTATTTCTTGGGTAATCCTGTATGGCTAAGACCTGCTGATTTTTAAAAATAAGATATAGATGAGCTCAGAGTAATAACAGCTGAACTTGAAAATTGCATATTTCCAGAAACATTCTAAGAATAAGCCTCCTAAATCCAAGTGCTGCATTACAGGAAAGGACCCCAGTTCTCCCTCAAAAGCACCCAGTTAAGATGGTCAGAGTACCAAGGGATGAAGGGTGTGAAACCCTGTTATTAAAAAAGGACAAACCATGCTCAGAATAACCTTGACACCACTTATCAGCTGCTCTTAAACCTGAATAATCATCAAGAGAACTTCGTGGTAAGTATTTCACTGTGCAGTGACTATAAAGATATTTTAAAATAACTTTAAGATTGAGGGATTTAAAATGTGATAGGCATTAGCTTAAAAAATAGCTAAAACAAGCTCATGAAGGCCTATTTTTCTAAACAGCCTGATCAGCAAATTTGAGAAAATGATGTCAAAGTTGGACACACCACAAATGGGTTCCTGAGAGATCCAGGGCCTCTGCACTTCAACAAATTCATAAACAATCAACAAAAGAGCAGAGCAGTGAGAAGCCTGGTGATGACACTCCCTGATGCAAGGCATTAAAAATGAAAGCCAGCCGCAAAGAGCTGCGAAGATCTTTGCAATACTGAATTACAGGGTGGTAAAATGGCACAAAACATCAATATTGTTAGAGGTAAAAATGGAAAGTGAAGCATGTGAGAAAAGGAGTGTAAACTTTATATACAAAGCAACAGTCTCTGAACTAGAAAAGAATCTATAGAGCTGCACGTTCAGTGGCAGCCAAAAAATCATTTCAGATATTAGGAATAAAAAGGAAGGGCAAATACAAAAAGAAAATATAAAATAATTGCAGCTGGTTTATAGGTGGTAACATAAAATTTGAAGGGAATTGGTTTAGCAATCACAAATGTGACTTTCTGATTTAAAAATTTATCCAAGATTAATAATCTGCAGAATTCTACTACGTGTATTTCAATTAGAACTTGTAACTCAAGTCAGATCACCATTCATCACTAACTGAACTCCAAGTGTGCACAAATGTCTCCTCAAAGCTCCTTGGGGACATTTACAATCAAGATTTGCATTCAGGCCTCATGCACCTGAGTCACGAGGTAAGGAGACCAGACACAGTCTCGTGTCACTGTGAGTGTACAGGCAGGAGATGCAGGTCTTTTCAGAGGGAAGCAGGTCATGGCAGAAATGAGCTGCAGCAGGAGACATCCCACTGCACAGAATAACTGAAAACAATCAGGACTCAATGTCCATAGCACATAAACAGGACTGCAGGACTGGCATTTCAAGGGAGCTTAATAAATGATTCATCTTGAGAATAACATGGACAATTTCTTTCCAAGCAGGGAATGAAAGACCCTTTTCAAATCCATTTTGTTCATTTCAGCCTTCTATAAATAATGTAGAACCAAGGCAGCCACATAAATGAAAGTAAAGCATTAGAGCTGACTATGAAAACAAATGAGACTCAATCAGTAGAAAATACAATGTTCTCTCAGAGTGTGACACAAACTACAGCCACAGCACGGAATCCAAGCCTCCCTCTGCTCCCAAGCATTTAGCAGGAGAGTCAGAATCCTTCCACTGCAGCATCAAGAAGAGCCACCCTTTGCAGCTGGGTTGTCAGGATTCAGCTGCTGCTGCTGCTGCAAGCAGACTGCTGGTCTGACAGACTGCCCAGGTTCTGTCCCCGTGCAAATCCTGGCCACATTCACCAAATTCCAGCTGTGACCACCCCAAAGTCCATGGTTTACAAGCCCAGTTCCCTTGCCCACTGCAGCTGCTCTTATCAACCACTTCAGTGACAGGAAGTGCCCTGCAGTGCTGTCTGGCTTGAGGAGAAGCAGAATGAAACAGGAAAAAAGGGGTCTTGTCCCAAGAAAAATGGATCTGCTGCATGCGTTGAGGCTGAGAGTGAAGACTAAGTTTATTTTACATTGACATTGGAGGAAAGAAACAATACTGAAAATGCAAGGGAAACTGAGTAAAATCTGTGTTTAGTATTTAAAATCAAACCTCACCAACCTGAATCAGTTTCCAAAGCAAGTTCAAAGCTTTAGGAATGTGAGAAGAATCACATCCCAGCTGGCCTCATATGAAAGCCAGCTCCCTGGCATGAATGCAATTATGCATTAAAGCATAGGATTTAGTTTAGTTTATATTCCTTTGGTCTGCAAATGACTACAGAAAAAATGGTTACTTACACATCCTGCTTTAGGTATGGTAACAAAGGCAAAGGCTCCAGGTGTCCAACTGTTTTGCATTTTTTGTGACATCTGAACCACTTAAATGTGCAAAGTTAGAGCTTTTACTTTGTGGATCCTACAAGTAACATAAGAATCCTTTATCCTGAACAAGAATCCTTTAACCTGAACATAGCTGAAGACTTCACCACAGACCAACATGGAAATCTGAAGCCAAAACCAACACCCAAGCTTGAATAAGGCTCAAAAACAAGCATTAAAGGGGAAATGCATGTTTCTTCTCAGTCCCTAAAATGAATGAGCAGTTCAGACAAAAGTGGGAAGAGGATGATTTCCATTTTATGCTTACAACATGTTGGATCAATTACAAAGGGTTGCAGTGTTCAAGCTAAAGAAGGCTGTATTCAACACAGCTTACAAAAGGCAAGTCACTTGGTGTCCTCCTACTCCAATCTATTTGTTTGTGTTTATCTCTGGTTGCTATGTAAGAAACAAGGAAAATCTGGTGGGTTAACATTTTTCTTAACAATGTTACTGGGCATCATCCAGTCTTTCTTGTTCCCCAAGGTATAACTGCAGTCCTGAAACACCAAACTCCTTTTCACCCTGCTCCTTCCAGGCTAGCTGCTTCAAATTAACCATGTTCACACATATCCAGATAAGAACCACTGCAGGCAGGAGAACATCACTGAATGCCAACATCCCAAATGTGCACACACACATAAAGTCCACCCCTGTTCAAATGCCTTTACAGTATCAATTAAAATTCAGTAACTAGGTGATTAGAGCTAATGCTTTATTATTGTTTTATTTTTCATAGTAAGCAAAGCCCTGTGAAACCAGGTGCCAAATATTTTTGTTGTTATGGAAACCTCTGTTTAAACTGAAAGTTCAACTTTTCCAAAACAGTAAAAAATATATATGAAAAGCTAGGGACTTCATATTATACAAAACTGAATGAGCTCACTTTCCCCTTTGCTTTGATAGGGAAGAATTATTGATGAATCCAGAGACATCCCAGTATCTCAACACAGAATACTTGGATGAAGCTTGTATTTAATTAATTTCTTATGAAATATAAAACTGTTAGTATAGTAGATAACTTACTTGCATAAAATGAAAAGTTACACATGACTGACAATCACAGAATAATTTAGACTAGAAAGAATTTCTGAAAGTTTCTAGGTCAGTTCTCTGCTAAAGTCAGTATGGAATGTGTCCAGTCAAAATTTGAGTTAATCCAATAATTTGCCTTGTACCAAAATAAATTACACTGAACCTCTCAATTCAGAGCCTGATATATCTGCCTCTGCAGAGTCTACCAGCATTTCAGAGCTTGTAGAACTCTTTTTACAGAGATAGAGATCAACATCATGGTAATAACAAGGACCCTTATCACTATACAGACTCATTTCAAAGAAAAGCAGATATCTGGGTTGTTTCTGAAAAACTGGTGTCCTTTTCACTCTCAAGATGGTTATATTATTGGTATTATTAGCTGCTCAATGATTAGCCCCAGTTTCTCCAGCCCTAGAGCCTGTCTCATTTGAAGTCATGACACAAGCCCCCAAGATGTGCAGTGCCACCCCAACAGATGGTCCTGTCCTTTCCAGGGACAGGATTCTTCCCACTCTTCAGTCACCCTCATTCGTGCTGAGCCAGGCATTTATGTGACTGCTTGGTGAACCAAATGGGAGGGAGCTGGGCCAGCTCAACTATTTTTTTAATAAAGTTTATTGTTACTCAGATGAGTTCCCCCACCCTGTCTTAATGAACAGCTGTGCTGGCAGAAGAAATGAGATAGTGCAGGGCCCAAAACAAGTGGTGGAGGAAGAGAGTGGGTGGGATTGATTCCTTTGAAAGCAGTACTTGCTTATACCTAAAGTGTTCATGGAATTACAGGCCTTGCACTCTCTCACATCCTACTCAACTCCATCAAAGTACTTCTAAAGCCTTATCTCTAGCAACTGCCTTTAAAATATGGAGCTCAAGAAAGTGAAGTAAAGTTTACACTGCAAACAAGCAAGGCTGTTTTTGAGAAATGGACTGAAAGCAGGATGAGCACCTGACTGGGTCTCACTTGGGAGGAACAAGACTCCTGTTTCTTGTCTGCCTTGTCTGGCTGCTGCTGGGGCCGCTGCTGCAGGATGTACTCGTACGTAGTCAGCTTGTGCCACACTGAAAGGGAAGAAAAAGACCTGTCAGCATAGGAAAGGCCCCTCCCTCACTGCACTTATACAAACAGGCTGGATAACTACACAATCAAATAGTAACTATAAACATGAAGAAAATGATAGTCTAAGCCAAAAGTACCTGTGCACTGTACATCCTACTATATCCTTTATTGTCACCATCACAATGCTTTCTTACAGTCCTGCTATTCTGAAGTCTCCTAGAATGCTACACCTGCCAATACTGTAGTAATTTGTTACTTTTTTGCCACTGATATCTTACCTCCCAAAACCATGTCCTGAACACAGGACTCCTTCACAGAGAACTGGGGGAGAGCAGAGGAGAGGTGCCCCTCTGCTAAAGCAATCACCTTATGAAGAAATAAAAATCCAGGATCCATTTGGCCAGGAAGAGAGAACACAGAGATGAATGTGAGGCTGCAGCCAAGTGATTACTTAACAGGGACAGTGCAGGGTGCTGGCAAGTGCTCCTAGAATGGCACCCTTTGCTTTCTTTGAAAAACAGGAGACTGCTTCATAAGCAAAGGCCTATCAACCATTTTTAATTTAGATTTTGTTGGTTTCTGAATACTTACAGTGTAACTTTATAAATATTTTAATACACCTATTTATTTAAAATACTGCATTTTTTTGCCAGGTAATACTGCAGCACATAACATGCAAAATATAATCATAGTCTGTGAATAACCCTATATACTTTCCTATATTCCCTACTATTTTTTTCTTTTTATTCTGCTATCAGCCTCTTGGTATTGAAGAAAATAAACACCCTCCCTCCAAGCTTCTGAAGTGCCATGCTTCACAGAATGCCCCCAGAACTGAGTCTGAAACAAGATTAGTAATTTTGAATACATGGACCTACTATTTTGAGAATAACCTACTTCCTTTGAGTGATCATAGTGAGTAATTAAAATCAGGAGAGTAACTCTGAAATTTTCACCATGCTTGTAACAAAACCAGATACTAAATTTTAATAGTCATACCTAACTTAAGCCATTTTCTATGGGAAGCCGAAGGGCAGTACCACTCACATGGGTGCTATTTAAATTCTGTATTTTAATTATTGTAAACCAAAAAGGTATATGAAGAAATACTGACCAACAGTAATTACATTTGAATTGGTAAAGTGTATTTCTAGTCCCAAAAGAGGGAAGACAGTTCATTACAACAGTACCTACCTTAAAACATTCAGAGGAGACTATTGACAATTACAGGTATGAAATAAGAAGAGTTTAAGTCCAGACATACTTTGTCTGTCTCCTTGAAACCCAGCAGTAAGTGGGCTTACACCTATATTCTGCACAGCCAGGAACAGTTTCATCAGGGCAGCAGATTATAATGTAATAAAACATTAAAAACATTAGCAATAATTCTGTTTCCACGTAAGATGGAAGATAAAGATTTAAAATTGGGCCAAAAGTAAAACCTAATTTGGTTCGAAATTTCTTCTGAATGAGGAAAAAGAATCACCCCAAGCCGAGAGCGGAACTAGTGGCACACACGGAGGTTTCTGTCACACTCTCAGACAGGGAGCACCCTCTTGTGGAAGCTATACGCAAGGACAGGATAAATACCACTCGGGACTGAACAGAATAGTCCTTTTTCATTCAGAAGAAACCTTCCTGAAGCCTCGTTATGCTAGTTGTCTTTCTACACTGCTAGATCAGCCTTTCAAATCTCCAGGCAGTGCCATTAATCCAGAGAAGCCAACTGTCAATTCTGCCAATGAAGTAAAATTGCAGTGTGCCCAAATTTCAGTCAAGCTCCAAGAGGCTCTAGAAGGAAACGATGGTCAGTGTCCTCACTGAGTGCACTGTCCCTGCTAGCTGGGAAACACTCACCTATCGAACACTAAACTTCAGCAGTGCAACTGTTTTGCTTCTGGAGCCGTGCTGGTTTGTGTTGACCTAGTTTGTGTTGGCATCTGCAGGTCTGTTAACTGAGAACCTGAAAATTCATCCAAGGATCCTCTGTAACCGCTGTCCTCACTTCTCTTTCACCACATCCCTACTTCTGGCACCACCAACTACTGCAAATATAAGATCTTTCCCTATCACGACTTTCATCAGCAGCCAAAAAGAATTGGCCTCATTTTAGACGATGGCTGAAAAAAGGTTTTTGATGCCCATCTCTACATAAACAAACATAAATATCCTTTCTTGACAGAGCAACAACCAGTAGATCTAAAAAGGAACCTTTCTGAAAGCCTCTTCCTCTGAATTCCACAAGTCTTCTTGTATCAATATGGTACAATTTCCATAAAAGGACCTTAACCTGGATGGCAGTGCTTCAATCAGACATTTAGCTCATTACATCCGCATTTCTCTGGGGCAAGGCAAAAATAGGCTCTCTCACACAACAGAAATACTGGAGAGGACAGTGAGGAGACTAACAAAGGCCATATGCAGAGTCAATCTGAATCTGCCATTGCTGGCATCAAGCTGGGATTGACCAGTTCATCCCACTTGAACCCTCCAATACCCTCCTGTATGCTTTCAGTTTCAGGATAACACAGCTGCAGAGGTCCAACACAAGCCCCACAGTACATATGTACTGCTAAGCCTACCTGGTGCAGGGGGGAACTCAGAAATATAATGTTAAATCCCAATTTTCCACATTTTCAATGGCAGTCTTGCACAATGGGTGTACATTAGTGACATGGGTGAACACACAGTGAATGCAGGATGAGTAGAAGATAAGCAAAAATGAAATGGGGGTCTAGATGACAGGAACAAAACACCTACAGAGATAGATGTGAAAGGACAAGAGATGGCCCAGCAGGATCACGGTCACTAGGCTCAGAAGAATAAAAATCCCAGCTGTGACCAAAATGGCAGGTGCCCGAGTCTCAACAGGAGATGCAGGAAGAAACACAAACCAGCGGTCCATGTGGTTCCTCAGAGCTGTAAAACAAAGAAAGGTGCAGGTAAGTAGATTGTCCAGGTATGAATTATCTCTAAACAAACTTTCAGCTGGAAATCCTGTTAACTCAAAAGTAGTTGCAGACCCATTGTGCTCTGGGAGGCCTAAGAAATCTGGTGCCTGCAGATTTCAGGAAGAGCAATTAGCTCTGTAAGGAAAGACATTCCATCCAGCTGAGCAGAGATACACTGACAGAAATATAAAAAAATCAAAGCAGTAAGGAATGGAGCTCTTCCTCAGTGGAAGAGCTCACAGAATCCAAACCCTCATCAAGATATGCTGGCTGATTCCCAGGATGCTGATGTGAAGCACTGCTGTACCATCAAAGTGCTGGTCAGAGCGAAGCACTGTGGGGTCGACGAAGAACTCCACAAAGACGTAGAAAGCGATGAGCAGCAGAAGCCCCAGGCCCAGAATGGCAGACAGCACACTGTTCAAAAAGAGCCTGTCAGGAAGGGGAGAAGTCTCAGTGGTTTCAAAAACATCACATATACAATATCCCGGCCTCTAATAAAGATAGAGATAGAGACAGCTATCTCAAATTACTGTCACGCTTTCTTACACTTATGATAGATACTGGTGAACAGCTTCACTTATTTTTTGTTACCCTGAGGAACTAAACCATGACCCTTTAGTGCAACCATGGTTACAAAACAGTCAAGTATATCTAGGACAGACAAAGAGCTCCCTGCACAAAATCTGAAGGCAGTGTAACATGGCACCCAGCAACAACACTTTGCTTTCCAGGGGGTTTAAGTGCAGGAAAGTAAACTGAGAAGCATCAGTGATAGCATCCTTATTCTTATCTGAAACCTGGCATGGATTAGAGGTCCCTATATGCTGCTGTGACTCCTGCCAACTGGCAAGTCTTGTAGGGAAAGCACGTGATCTGGATGCAGGTTGTTTCAAACTGGAGCAGTACCATCATGGTTCCATTCCTACTCAAGCTCTCAGAACTAAGGACACCCAATTAACATCCTGTAAGCTTTTCCTAATACCAAATAATAACTCTGTGTTCTCTGTTTTTACTTACAGATGTTCAGCTACAACATTCTAAGTTTAGGAATTTTATCCCTGGTTATTTGAGTATCATGATTATGCTTGTATTTTCCATCTAGTTTTCTCATCACTGATTCTATTCAGCCAGGGGATAAAAGACAAGTGGTTCTGCATGGCTAAGTACAAACTGGACTGAGACACTGGAGAATCTTGGAAAGAGAAGGAGCCACATTATTGATGCAGTGTTGTGCCTCTGTCACAATGCCAAGCTCTTACCAGTAATTCCTCTCTCCCACACAGTTGTTGAGCCACTTGCAGTGATGATCAAAGCCACACACACACTTGTTGCAAGTTCCACAATGCTTTGACTTTGCACTCCTGTCAACGCAAGGGTGGCATTAGCATGGCAGCACCAGCTCACTACTGTGAGTTTTCAGTGACTCAAACACAGGGGGATACAGCACCAGAGATCCTGGCAATAGTGAGTAAACCTTCTGCATCAGGAGCAATTCATCTCCCAAACTTATCTGCCACTGCCGGACCACACAAACACTACAAAATTCACCTTTCAACGCACTGCATTATTTTTAATTTGGAGAATGTTGATTTCTTATTTGAATCCCTTCAGCAGTTCTACAGAGCTTGATTTTAATGCCTGCCCTCCAAGCATTTCCTGCTACTGGCCAGCATCCAGCCAGAGACAGGCACACACACACACACACACACACACACACACACTAGCTACACACTGTTAGCTAAAACACCAACACCCAGGGAACATGGCACACTACAGCCCTCTCCACACAAAGTGAGCAATGAAATAGAACACAGAACTCTGTGCACATTTGACAGAAGGCCCCGAACCAACTACCTGAAACCTGCCACAGTATGAAGCTTAACTTGCACTGTAGCAGTTCAGGGGCTCAATTTCACACCTTACAGTCGGACATTAAGGACTCATGGTGAAGTGCAATGGTGAAGAAGACAGAGCACTTGAAAGAGAAGATAAGATACTTACACATCTACATCACAGACATGGCAGTGATGGTTCTCAATGACATGTGCATGTTGGTTACGGTTGAAGGTGGCCAGAGGCCCCAGATAGTTTTTTTCTCGCACGTTTGCATCCGCAGGATCAATGGAGACTGCACTAAGATGAACAATTAAATGATAGATAAAACACACTCCTGGACACTGAAGTACACAGTCAAGGATTAAACACATGGCTTTTAATCCTTAATACACAAATCCCACACAGATGAGAAATTTACGGCCTAGAATTAGAAATTGCTACATAACTGTTTGCAGCACATTAATCTGAGCTTTATTGATAGAGACGTTTGCTTTGTAATAAATATCCTCTGGAAAAAGATAACTAATCTTCAGGAACATCCCTCCTCATTATGTACTACCCTGCCTTGCAGAAGTGTCCTTCCTAGCACAGGGTGTTTTTAAGTTACCTTTACTTACCAGAACCTGACCCCAAGTACAGACTGCTGACATAGGTCTGAGTTTCTTAGTCCATACAGACTCCTTGGAAAGGACAGTGGTTAAGGCTGTGCACATGCCCTTTCACTAGACCAGACTTCCAAGAAAAAAAGGTCACAGCAAGGAGGTAGTATTGATTATCTTGCTTTCTTTTTCCTTAGCCAGAATCCCAAGGAAGAGGAGCACACCTTTAAAGCAGGCTCCTATGGAGGATCCAGATTTGTCATTGTTTCTACATATCCAGATGTGCACATCATTGATCATACTAAGACCTATGGAAAATAGATCAGTGTAGTAAGTTTAAAAAGGAGGCCTCTGAGAGGTCTGGATCTCTGATGGCTGGTGGAGCAGAACAGGAAGGGATTTGCCTTTGACACAAAAGAGACATTAGTGCTTTATTAACTGGAAGTAAAACTTTGGGATATATTAATATATTAATCTGTTGAATTAAGAGTAACTTTAGATTGCATTATGAAGGTATTTGGTAGACAAATTCACAAGGTTTGAACTGTGATAATATCAAGGATTTGAGCAAGCTAAGTAAATGTAAGACCATTGAGCTAATTACATTAATGTCTAAATCATGCACTGTGAGCCACCACAAGGAACCACCACACCACCACGAGCACATAAAGATGCCTTTCATGACTCATCCAGTCAGCACAGAGAGGTGGGGCTGCCTTTGCAACAAGGATGTTTCAGGACAGGCTTTTTTAGTATGACTTCCCTCAGGCCCTGCAGCACACTTGTAGAAGAACAATATAAAGCAAAGGAGACACATAGACTGAGGTAGGCAGCAGAAGAGCATTGGAGGCAAAGGTAGTAACCTCAAGGGAGAGTGATGAAGGAGACAAGCAGAACATCAGCGAGGATCTGCCAGCAATTGGTTTTTATAGTCCAGAGATGATCAAGATGATGGTTACCGTTCAGAAAAATATTCTGGCTCAGGTGCTTTTCTCCTACGCTTTCTGTGCTACCTAACAAGTGCTGTTAAACCCCCCAGTGAGAGTTTGTACCAGCCCACGTTCTCCTCTGCATCCAAGGATACGATATAACCAGCAGGCAGCCAGTGGCGGGGCAGGAGGGGAACCAGGATTCCAAAGCCGACGAGCGCAAAGAAGAGGAAGAGCAGCCAGGCAGTGACCTGGAACAGGTGCAGGGGCCAGCTCCAGCCATTCCTTCGAGCGCGCTGGACCTTTGCCGCCGGGACAGCTTCGGCCAGATCTTCTGGAGCTATCTTATTGTGAGTTTTATTGCAGATATTCATCTACAGAAATCAAAAATGGAAAACAAAATTACATGATACAAGAGTACACTGGGTGAGCCCTGGTGCTGGAGGTATGCTCCAAGGTAGACAAAGTTAGAGGGACTAAAATGATGACACACATGAAGAGAAACAGCTCTGAGCTCAGAAGCAATTTCTCCTTTTTTCAGTTTGTGGTAGATTATTAGGTGCTGCTTTTCACTTGCCACAGGGCCAGGAAAGTTTCTAACAACAGAGAGTTGGGCTGCTCTGCTTCACAGAGAACTTGAGATAGCAGGGAGAGCAAACCAGGCAGTAAATCAGGGGCAGCATCACAAAACCAGCACAAAGGAGCTCTGCTGGACCTGAGCTGACTCAAGGCACCTCTGCACCACTCTCACCCTTCCTCAGTAACTACAGAGGATGTGAAATAACATCAAACATGATAAACAACTTCAATTAGTCCGATTAACATGCACAGGAGAGTGATGAAAGAAAAGAAGGAGGTCTCTGGTTCTCTTGTGGTGTTTTTGATAATGGTTCCAGTGCCAGAACAATGCCCCAGGGCTGGAAGAGAGCAAGCATGGACACGTGCTGAAAGAGTGAGAAGGACAATTCCAACCTCGGTATGCCAACAGCCCTTCAGTCCCTGGTGAAGGGCTGGAAATGTCTTTCTGGGTCAGCTGGTAGAGGAGTGGGTAAGAATAGCAGAGAATGTAATTTATGCTCATCAGCACGGTCTTACAGACAGTCAGGCTGGAATAAAAAATTCCTAACTTCACCCTTTGAAGTAATTAGCAGTATCTGCCGGCATTTATCGTTTAAGTTGCTACATGTGGCAACTGGCTCATCACTGGTGAGAAATCATTACCAATCATGTAACCTTTTCTCATTAGGCTGTTGAAAACTTGCTCGTGCATCACTTTGAGCTACCTGTTACAAAACCAGCAGTGGGTATCCCCGACACGCCTTTCTACTCAGCTCCAGAAAACACTGAATATAAAAAAACAAGGCATGAGGTCACTATCAGGGTAGACAGAGAGAGAGGCACCGGTACGCACGGACAGGCACCAGGGGCCGGGCCGGATGAGCGGCTTCCCGGGCAGCCACTCTGGAGAGAGGCGCGCAGACCCCTCCCGCAGTCCACCACCTCCCAGCCCTCACCTTCTCCCCGCAGAAGCGGTTGACAGCGGCCCCGGCCCCGCCTCATGCCCAGGCAGGGCGCGGGGCCCCCGGCTGAGGCCTCCACGGCAGCCCCCGGCGCCTCCGCGGGCCTCGGGCCGCTGCGCCCGTCGCCATGGCAACGGCTACGGCGGCGCGCAGGGGCAAAACGCGCCGGGCGCGATCGGTCCGCGGGGATGCGGGAGGAAGGAGCGGGGTTTGGTCCGACACCAGCCCCGGGGTGGGGACCTCACAGCCGGAGAAATCCTGCCTGCGACACTCCCCATCCTTCCAAGGGGTGGCATGCCATACAGATGGGGCTGGACATGCCCAGTGAACCAGCGGTGGAGGCTGGCTGTGAGCTAAATCCATCCCGCTCCTGGAAAATTCCATTCCCTATTATATCAACCAGTCTTTATGGCATGAAAACGTAGTATTTCTTTTAATATATATATTCAGGTTTACACTGTCACGTAATGAGGTTGCAGAATTTTACTGGGGAGTTTGGAATTTGACTGGAAGCTTTGCAGTGGGTTGTGCTTAAGTAAAACAAAGTAAAGGACATGGAACTAAGTGTCCTTTGCTTTATCAGTGAGGGACAAAGGATACCCCAGGGCAACCAGGATAACACAGCATTTGATGGATTTGAAACCCTCCTAGCATCGTCTGGCATCAGTAATTCCAGCAAGACGGATTCCAGGGATGCCTGGATCATGGAATCATAGATTATCCTGAGTTGGAAGGGATCCACAAGGGCCATCAACTCCTGACCCTGCACAGGACTATACCAAAAATCACACCAAGTGACTGAGAGCATTGTGCAAATGCTTCCTGAAGTCTGGCAGGTTTGGTGCTGCAACCATTTCATTTCAGTGCATCACCAAAGAAGCAGCAAGAACACCGGGAAAAGAGAATCATAGAAGCAGTAAGGTTGGAAAAGACCTCTAAGATCATCGAGTCCAACCACTAACCCAGCATTGCTGTGCTCACCACTAAACCACGTCCCCAGGTACCACATCCACACACCTTTTGAACACTTCCAGGGATGCTGATTTCATCACTGCCCTGTCCCAGCACCTGACCACTCCTTCCGTGAAGAAATTTTCCCTAAAGTCCAATTTAAACCTCTACTGGCATAACTTGAGGCCATTTTCTCTTCTCCTAAGAGAAGAACCCGACCCCCCTGGCTCTACCCTCCTGTGAGGGAGCTCCCCCTGAGCATCCTTTTCTCCAGGGCGAACCCTCCCAGCTCCCTCATTAGCTCCTCATCAGATTTGTGCTCCAGACCCTTCCCCAGCTCCATTGCCCTTCTCTGGACTCGCTCCAACACCTCCATGTCCTTCTTGAAGTGAACTTTGCAAACTTGTGCTGTCATTAGCAGTCAGTGACGTGGGCGTCAGTGACTCATCCAGCTGTACCTGAAGGCTTGAAGAGTAGACAAAAACCTGCACAAAACCCCGTTCGTCGTGTCCATTTTGGCCGGGACACCTCGTGTGCATGGATAAATATTTATCCTGTAATTCCCTCCTTTGCATCCCAGCCGTCACCGCAGTCGGCACGGGCCAGCTGCGGGTTTTGGTGACGCAGCCCTGGCGGCCGCCCCAGCCCAGCCTGCAGCTCCGCTGCCCCTGGGGAGGTTTTTCCGCCCCGCCCGGCGGAGCAGCGTGCGGAGCCCGGCCCCGGTGGCCGCGCCGGCCGCGGGGCATAAGGAGCTCTTTATGAGCCGCCCGCGGTGTGCGCACAGCGGCCGCTTTGTGCGAGGGGCTCCGGACGGACTCTCACCTCAGAAGGGCTCTGTGTGCGGAGTGAAGGGCGGCCCGGGGGCGGTGTGTCCTCCCGCGCTGTCCCCAAAGGCCCCCGTCACCTTTTGAACCCCAGCTGCTCTCCCTGCGCAGGGGTCTGGCTGTGCTGGCAGGGGCAGGGGGTGCCCAAGGAGGGTGGGGCGCTGCACCCCACTTGTTCTCACAGCCCACCCTCGTCCAGATGGGTGCAGGGGAACAGCTCGAGTGCTTGGTGAGCTGGGGAGATGCAGTTTTGACCAGCCATGTGCCCGGCTCCTGTCGGAGCTGTTGCAGAGGGAAGTCTCCTGGACACAAGGAAGCACAGCCCCTGCTCACCAGTGCCAGGGAGCCCTGCTGTGCTTTCTGTGCTTTCCAGACTCTGCCAAGGCAGCTGAGGACAGTCTTGGCTTTGCAGCATGTTCAGGGGAGCATGTTGGAAGTTGTCCCTGCCCATGGCAGTGGAGTCGGCACAAGATGATCCCTTCCAACCCAAACCATTCTGTGATTCTCAGTTCAGCCCATCTCCCATTTTTATGCTGGGGGACTCCTCAGAGTGGCCTCAGAAACAGTGGTCCTGTAAGGGACATGGACACTGCATGACCCTGGATGGGCTTGGTAGCTCTATTGGCACCCCAAGCTCTGCAAGGTGACCCTGCCATTAGCACAGCCACCAGCTGTCCCCAGCAGCCCTGCCCCAGGAGCACAAAACATAGAGCAAGGAGGACACCCTTCCTACAGCCACTTTTCTTTTATTAGAGATTACAAGATACAAGAAGCTGAATCTGCATGCCACGTGCTGTTGGCTCACTCTATCTTTCCCCTCCATGTGCCACGTGGGCAGAGAGGAGGGGGACTGGTAGAAGTAGGCACCCCCAGGCTGCTCCTTCCATTTGCCATGGGGTTTTTCCTATAGGGACACAATTTTAGCTGTAGTGGCTATGAAGAAGCATTATGGGAGAGGGATATCTCCAATGGGACAAAAACTGGGACCACTGAGCTGAACCTGCTCCACTGCTCCCCAGGAGAAGCCCTGGCATGGCCCCACACCTGCCTCCAAAGGGAATCAAAACACATACAGGGACACAAAGACTGTGACCTTGAAGATGTGCTTGCCCAGGAGGACTTTGTGGGAGAACTCACTCATCTCCAGCTCCACCTCCAGCGTGGCCGGCCCCGCCACGGGGCTGGTGAGCAGCAGCTCCCCCGTCTGCCGGTCCGAGCGCCGCACGGCGAACACGCCCTGGCCCCGCCCGCCCGTGATGGCGAAACGCAGGCTGTCACCCACCAGGCGGGTGGTGGACATCTTGAAGAGCACACGAGGCACGGTGCGGTTGGCCTGGAGCGGCAGGTAGTGGAAGGAGATGGAGCTGGCAGCCAGCTGGCAGGCTCGGCTGTCCATGGGGCAGGGGTTCCTCTCGCACTGGCTGCCAGGAGAGAAGGGTTGCCACTGCTCAGTGCCGTGGTTTGACTGTCAGGGAGCTGCCCTCATCCTTGCACACAAGCCCAGCCCGTGCCACAGGCAGCATCTCCTGCCCTGCTGTTGGTCCTGTGGCAGAGCAACCCAAGACAGTCACATCTGAGTGTGCCTGGCATCGGGTCTCTGCCTCATCCCTGGTTCTGCCAGGCCAATGCTGTGGCTTGCAGGGACACGGCTCTGGGTGTCACTCTGAGGCTGGGACTGGGTTGGTGCCACAGTCCCAGCTGAAGGCCAGGGATGTAGCCAGATGCACCTCCTGAAGAGGAACCTGTCAGGATCAGGGATGCTTCTCTATTTGGGTGGCACAAAGCAGTTTAGTCTCAAGAGTGGGATGGCTGGGACTGCTGGAAGGCAGCTCATGGCACCATGTGGATGTGCAGCAGAGGAAAACCAGCATCATTCCCCCCAGGCTGGGGCTCTGAGAGGGACCAGGATCCTGCATAAAGCCACCATGTATTGGGGTGCTCCCACTGCACCCCCAGCATCCCAAGACCATCAGGGAGCATGCCAAGCACACCTGAGCACCCCATGTGGCAATTTGCTACCAGTGCTGGCTGGCACTCTCCCTGCTGTCCCTGGGTGACACAATACAGTCCCTAGCACACAGTAGGACCCATCATCCTGGGGCAGGGCACAATGCAGCCCGAGCCATGCACAGTATGGTACTCACAAGGCAGAGGTCTTGACGTAGCTGGTGTTCTGGCGCGGTGGGGGGCACTTGGGGCGCACGCAGCGGTGGCCCCCGAAGGTGTTGATGCAGAGGTCACCCTGAGTGCAATTGTGCTGCTTCCCAGCACACTCATTCACATCTGTGGTGGTGACACGGGGTGAGTGGGGCTGTCCCCAGTGCAGCCCTCTTCCCATGGGAGGCTCCCTGCCCCACACCCTGGGTTCTTACCCTCGCAGGCGTTGCGGTCAGCCTGGAGCAGGTACCCAGGGGGGCAGAGGCAGCGATAGGAGCCGGGGAGGTTGAGGCAGTCATGGAGGCAAATCTGCGTCTGGGGGCTGGACTGGTAGAGCTGGCATTCATCCACATCTAGGATGGACAAAGTGGGGAATGGCCAGAGGTCCCATTGCCACCAAGCCTTGGTTCCCCGCCTTCATCATCTTCACCCCCCTTTTACCTTGGCACACGCCGCCAGGTCTCAGCTGGAAGCCGGGGTCACAGCTGCAGCGCCGGGAGCCCGAGCGGCCCTCGGCACAGCGGGGCTGGCGGCTGAAGGATGTGTTGCTCAGTGTCACCCAGTCTGCAGGGGACAGCAGGTGTCACATGCTGGGGCATGGGGAGATGGTGGGGGCCAAGGTTCCAGGGGGCTGCCAGGGAAGGGGGAGACAGGCGCAGCATGGCCGGGTACTGTCCCAATGAGAATCCCCATCCTCTGCAGCCCAAACCCAGGCACCTACAGGAGTAGATGGGGCTCTGGCAGCTGGGGCCTGACCAGCCTGGGGGGCACAGGCACGTGTAGCTCTGGTTGCCATCCACACAGGTCCCGCTGTTGGCACACGGGTTGCTGGAGCAGTCATCAATACCTAGGGAGAAGGAGCTCGTGAGCATCAGCTGGAGAAGCACACCCTTGCCCAAGTCCAGTGCCCATTGCTGCAGCCTCAGGGCAGAGCTATGGAACCCCACAGCTCCGGGTGACAGAGGAGCCTGTGGGAAGGGCAGAGCCCGTGGCACCCCAATCCTGCTCCACTTCACTTCTGCAGAAGGGCTGGGTGCCGCTCCACGTGCGGTTGTGCCGGCAGGCGCGAGTCTCCGAGCCCAGCAGCCGGAAGCCGGCGTCGCAGACAAAATGAACCTCGTGGCCCACCCGCAGGCTCCGGCCCAGCATCCGTCCGTTCAGGGGCACTGCCAGCTGTGGACAGGTCTCTGTGGGCAGACAGACATGGGTGGGGATGGACATTGCCAGCCTGGAGCCAAGCCCAGCCTAACAGGGAGCTGGGGGTCCCTTGCCCAGGCTGTTTGTGTGGGTCCAGGGACCCCGTGGGGATGTCACCCGTGGTGGTGACCAGCCAGGGTTACCGTTGCGTTTGGTGGCCGGTCTCTGGAGGCGGCTCTGGAGGATGGAAAGCTGGTGCCGGAGCCCACGCGTGCCCCGCAGGTGGGCAGCCTCCTGTGCCACCAGCAGCTTCTGCATCTGCCGCACCACGCTGAGCGCCTGCTGCCGGTTCAGGCATTCCTGGGGGAACATGGGGACAACTCAATCACCTGCTGGGTTCCCCTGCCACCCTGTCACAGCCTGGGAGTGCCCTTCCAAGCAGGCAGCATCTTTGGGGTTGGTTTGGATGTCCTGCCCTGGAGAGAGCCCCTCCCATCCTGGCTGGCTCTGTGTCTGATGCAGCCTCAGCCCCCACCTCCCGGTCCTGCTTTGGCACTTGGATGCTGTGGGGAAGCTGCATGCCCTGAGTGCATTTAACATCGTTTCACAGCTGCAGGAGAAAAGCCCTATGATCATCCCCCTGCCCCTGGCAGCTCCACAGGTGCTGTGGCTATGCCTTACCCCCCACTCTGGGCTGGTGTCAGGGTGCTGGGGTGTGAGAGGTGGGTGCTGAACAGCCCACAGCGGGAGGTCTGCCGTGGGGCTGGAGGGGAGGGAATGTGATTCCTTACCTGGGAGCTGCCAAGGGTCAGCTGCAGGATGGCCAGGGCCAGCCAGGCTGGCAGTGGGATGAGGAGCATCACGCCGGGGCTGACTACAGGGGCAAGACGCTGATGGTCCGTTCTGCTCACAGCTGCGTTCCTGCTCTCACTGGGATTTATCCACAGCCTGTGCCCATGTGTTTGTTGGTTTTTCCCTTGCCTGAGGCTGAGCTGTAGGAAAGTTTCCCCTTGGCACTGGCTCTAGCCTCTCCCTTCCCTTCCCTTCCTTTCCTTTCCCTCACTGCACATCAGAGGCTTTGGGGCCTTTCATGTCCCAGGGCCAGCAGATATCGGGGCCAGGCGGTGGCTGTCACGGCACTCACGGTGGTACCGGCGGTGCCGGGCTCACCACACGGCCAGTCCCGGCCGTGGGGCTCCCCGGCATGCAGAGATGCAGGATGAGGCTAATCCTGTGTGCTAGCTAAGCCTGGGAAAGTCTCCTGGGAGAAAAGATGACTTTGGGGTCTGTGCGGGGGTTCTGCTTGCCAGTGGGGCTGGGACTACTGGGCAGGGTAGCCCAGGAATGCTGTGGACTCACTGGACTCAGCACAGATTTGCTGGGGTGAGCTCAGCCTGGCTGGAGTTCAGAGGGGAATCCCAGGGTGCTGCTGCAGCCTGGGGCTGGGGTGCAGTCGATGTTACAGTCTGCATTAACATAAAAGTCAGGGTTAATGTTAGAGTCAGCATTAGGGGTGAGGTTAGGATTAGGGTTAGGATTAGAGTTGGGGTTAACATTAGTGCTAGGATTGGAGTTAGCATTAAGTTTAATGTTTTGATTAGTATTAAAGTAATTGTTAGGGCTAAAGTTAGGTTTTTGGTTAGGGTTAATGTTAGTGTTAGGACCGGTGCCAATGGTTCAGGTTCATATTATCAGGAGGGTTTTCATGAGAGTTGGGGTTGGCATTAGCATTAGTGCCCAGGTTCAGGATTAGACTCAGGCTGAGGGAACTGGAGCATCTGGAGCTGGGTTTATGCTGACACCCAGCTCAGCCCTGACAGCTGGTGGGTAGGATGCTCCCAGTCCCTCCTGCCTGTGCCATTTCAGAATCCTGAGCAGGGATGTCTGAAGCCCACAACTCTGCCCTGTGCCAGGGGAGCACCTGGCATGGGTTCTGGGAGCCCTGTGCTGGGCAGAGCTCTCATGGTGTTCTTGAGCTCCCTGAGCAGCCTGGGCTCTGGGATCCCTACCCTACCCCGGGTGCCTGCCGAGACACAGCCCCCTTGGGTCCAGCATCTCTCCCGCTGCTGGCCCCCCGGCTCTCACATCCTCCCACCCTGTAACCACGCTGCCCAGCTCTCCGGAGCGGGTATTTGGCTTCATGCCTGCAGCGGTGTGTGTTACCTCCCCGGCATGTTTAATTCATGGGGCAGGAGGAAGGCTGGCAGCAGGGGCCCCCTTGCCGCCCCAGCCCCTCGTCTTCCAGTCTCCCAATGTCCCAAAGTGGGTGCCGCTTGCGACCCCTGCTCCTGCTGCCTCCACACCGCGACCCCGGCTGGGCAGCGGGGCTGGGGCAGAGCACGGAGGGCTGACCAGCGGGGCTGGGGCAGAGCACGGAGAGCTGACCCCACTGCGGGACATCCCGGCGGGGCTGCAGCCCGGGGCCCCGGGAGTTGTCTGCCACATTCGCTCCAGCGAGCAACTGTTTTGACAGAGCTATTACTCACCCGTCAAGCTTTTGTTCCCGCTGCCCAGCGGTGCCTGTCTGGAGTCCTGAATAGGATCAAATCCTGCAACCAGACACACACACACGCACGCAGGAGCGCGCGGCCGAGCTCGCCCCAAAGCCGGGGCTGCTGCGGGGCGGCTCGGCTCTCCCCAGTCCTCCCTCCGGAGCTTGGGGGTCTGGTCCCCCCATCCTAGGACCTACATGAAGCTCTTGGTCCTGCTGGTTTGCAGCCTCCTGGTGTGGAGGGTGGGTGAGACGAGGTCGGATGCTCCAGAAAAGTTGTCCCTGCTGGCTCCGGGAGGTAACTGGGAGAGGGGCTGCCTCTCCGGCAGCGGGGCTGGGAGGCAGCTGGTTTGGGGGGTGAGTGCACCCTGAGCACCGTCCCCTCGGGCCAGACGTGATGTGTGGGGGATGGGGTGGGTGATGGGCACCGAAGGATGGCAATGGGGGGCTTGGTGGGTGATGGGGGCTGAGGATGGAATGCGGCTGGGAGAAGGGGCATGGACTTGGTGATGGGATGGAGCAGGGAGACTCTGGGGCTGGTGTTGCAATAGAATCAGGGGGTTCTGGGGCCGGTAATGGGATGGAGCTAGTGATGGAATGGGACAGGGGGTCCTGCAGCTGGTGATGGGGGCTAGTGATGGGTCTTGCCCAGTGGGGTCTGGATCCTGGAAGGACAGAGGTGGGGGGGCAGAGGGGGTGCATTCCTGGCAGTCTCAGCCCACCCGTGCGAGACGGGGGCCCAGCAGGCTGCCCCCTCCTCCTCGGCCCCTTGCCCCTTTTGTGCTCCCAGCCCAAAAGCTCTTTCTTCTCTCCCCTCAAGTCTCCATGGAGACCCGGGTGCCTTCCCGGTATCCCCGGCTGCTGTCGGACCCTTCAGAGGGAATTCCCACGGCCCCCTGAAGGGTCCGGCCACAGCCAGGGATACGGGGAGGGCACTTGTACCCCTCAGCCCCCTTGGGCCCATCCCTGTCCCCTGCTGTCCCCCCAGCTCTCAGCGTGAAGGAGACCTTCCTGGTGCTCTCACTGCACAACAAGTTGAGGAGCAAAGTGCAGCCCCCCGCTGCCAACATGCAGAAGCTGGTGAGCTCCCTTGCAGGTCCCATGTCCCCCACCTTTGATGTCACATCCACCTGCCACCCCATTCCCAGGGAGGTGGGCAGCCCACGGGTGATCCACAGTAGTTTGCTAACACGCTAATGAAGCAGAAGAGCTGGCTGGTGTGGCGCCCCTGGGGAAGAGCATGCCACCAGCACTGCCACATCCAGGGCACCCCAAAAGCAGGGCTAGTCCCTTGAGGTGCCTTTTGGTGTCCCCCACGTCCATCTGGTGCCTCCTAATTACCCCAGGCCTGCACACACCAAGGACACAGCAGGGCTGGTTCTTTGGAGTCCTTTGTGGGGTCCCCCATTCCCTGTGATGGTCCTTGATATTCCCCAACCACCTCACACCTGAGCACACCAAGGGCAGGACTGGTCCCTCAGGGTCCCTGGCAGCATCCCCCATTGTCGGCTCTCTAATGTCCCCAGTCACCGCCTGGACTGACCTCCTTGCTAGTCCCCAAACCCCCTTGGGCTGTTCCCTGGGTGGCTCATGCCCATCCCCGCAGGAGTGGAGCGAGGAGCTGGGGCGGCTGGCAGGGGCACGGGCAGCCAGCTGCCTGGAGGGCCCCGCTCCACCGCCAGCCCCACAGCAGGGCTGGAGCGAGGTCCTGCTGCCGGCAGGCGCCGGAGGCTTCGGGGCCGTGCTGGAGCTCTGGTTCGCTGAGGGACAGCGCTATGACTACAGGACGGGGCGCTGCACTGGCAATGCCACCTGCCGCCATTACACCCAGGTGGGTAGGAGGGGCATGGGGGGGCTGCTGGGGTCCGGGCCCCAGTGACAAATGCTCTCCCACAGCTGGTGTGGGCCACAGCGGGGCAGCTGGGCTGCGGCCGGCACCGCTGCCCCGGCCCCCACGGCCCCAGCGAGGCCTTCGCCTGCGCCTACTCGCCGGGGTAAGGGGCTGCAGGGTGGGGCAGGGGCGTGGTGGGTGTGGCCGCGAGGGGTGGAGCTTGATGTGGATGGGTGGGGCTTAGCGATGTGGGCGGGGTCTCAACCGGGTCTTTCCAGGTAGGGGCATGGNGGGGCAACTGGGAGGTGGCCGGGACACCCATCCAGCCCTACAAGCAGGGACCCTGGTGCTCCCTCTGCACTGCCGGCCTCTCTGGCTGCTTCAAGTCCTGGGACCACAGCGGCGGGCTCTGCGGTGAGTGCCCCCATCACCATGGCCCCTGAGTGACCCTGGTGATGCTGCCTCCACCCCTGACGCCCTCGCTGCCACTCTGGTGTTTCCAGAGGTGCCCAGGAACCCCTGTCGCATGAGCTGCAGGAATAGCGGGCGCCTCGACATGAGCAGCTGCCAGTGCGCCTGTCCCCCCGGCTACACGGGCAGGTACTGCCAAGGTGAGAGGGCGCCGTGCGGCCTCCAGAGGCTTGTGCGAGGCTGCTGCAGGGCATGTGGGTGCAGGGTGGGTGCAGGGCATGCAGTTGCAGGGTCAGTGCAGGGCATGCATGGGTACGGCCGGTGCAGCGTGGGCAGCACAGCCGGCGCAGGGGGAGCAGCGCAGGGCAGCAGGGGCTGCCGAGCCCCCAACAGTTAATGCAGTGCTGTGCCCACAGTGAGGTGCAGCGGGCAGTGCCTCCATGGAAGGTTCAGGAAGGAGGAGTGCTCCTGTCTCTGCGACGCGGGCTACGGCGGAGCCGAGTGCGGCAGTGAGTCTGTGCCCACCTGCGCTGCTGTGGGGTGGCATCAGGGATCCACAGGCAGGGGACCCCAAAGTTGGGCAGAGAGTCCTCTGTGGGCCCATCTCTGCTGGCACAAGGACCCACCTGCTCCTGCCTGTGCCCCCAGCAAAGATCCATTTCCCCTTCCATGCCTGTGACGTGCAGATAGACAGCGACTGCTTCATGGTGTCCCCTGAAGCCGACACGTACTACGGAGCCAAAATTAAATGCCAGGTGAACTCCTGGGGTGCTCCGAGCATCCCTGTGCAGCTGAAAAGTGTCACCCATGCTTGCAGCCCCTCAGGCATCTCTCCTCTGCCTGGCGTGGTGCTGGGCCATGCAGGTGAGGCAGACTCCCTCCCTTCCCCACAGGAGAAAGGAGCGATGTTGGCCCAGATAAGAAACCAGAAGGTTCAGGACATCCTGGCTTTCTACCTCAGCCGCTTGGAGATGGGTAACAGGGTGACAGACACTGATTTTGAGACTGGAAACTTCTGGATCGGTGAGAGACAGCAGTAGGCAGGCTGCAGGGTGCCCAGGGTGCTGGCAGACATGCCAACCCACCTTCTGCTCCCCCAGGTCTCACCTACAAGACGTCCAAGGCTTCCTTCCGCTGGGATGTGGGTGAGCCCTCCTCATTCACCAGCTTTGCTTTCGGGCAGCCAGACAATCAGGGGTAAGTGGGTCTAGAGGACACCAAACTCTGCATGGTGTCACTGCTGGCTGGCTTCACCACCATCCTGGTGGCACACAGGTTTGGGAACTGTGTGGAGATGCAAGCGTCAGCTGCCTTCAACTGGAACGACCAGCGCTGCAAGACCCGAAACCGTTACATCTGCCAGTTCGGTGAGTGAGCAGCTGGGAGCCCTCCTGTGCTTTCCTGGTTGTGCTGGGCCCTGGACATGCCATTTCCCAGCTCTGCTGGGTGTGTCCCTTGTTGCCAGCCCTGCCAGACCTCTGTGTCTCTCCTGGGATGGGAGGGACTGACTCTATACATGCCATTGCAGCCCAGGAACACATCGCCCTGTGGCAGCGGGACCCCTGAGCTGGTAGCCCTGGGAACTGGCCAGCGCTGGCTGCTGTGCTGAACCTGTGGCTCAGGAGGACCCTGGTGCTGTGCCAAGCCCAGACCATGGCTCAGGAGGATCTCCCCACAGCTCACTTGTGCAGGGAATGAGGGGCTGAGGGGACCCATGGCACTGCGACCTGGCAAGAAGGGGTGTCCTGTATGTCAGCATCCCTGAAACAACATCTTCTTCTGTCCCACACCCTCCTCTGTCACTATCACTCTGCAACACCCTGGGCAGGAGATGTCCCTGCAACAGCCAGGTACTAAAGCATTCTTCTCCAAAATTGGCAGCTGGGCTGTGTCTGGACTGTGTGGTCTCTGTGTGATGAGAGGCCAAGGGGGCTCTTTGCGTTTTCAGACTTTTGCACAGCTGAGGGTGAGGGCCAGGCTCAGCCCTGAGCCATCGTCCTGACCTGGGTGAGAGCACCCCAGCCTGCTGGGTTTCTCACCATCACCTGGTCCTTTATCATCATCATCTGCCTGGTCATTAATAAAGACCCTCTCTCCCTTGGGAAGAGCTGTTTGTCTCTTTTTCCTCCCCTGTGGCCACCAGACTCTCTCTAGCCACAGCCCACATACTGCCTGCACTGGGTGGAACCTCCAGTTTAATTTCTGGAGTGGGTTCTGGGGTTGCAGGACCCAAGGCCAGCACGTGGGGTTGTTTTGGAGGGGCAGCGTTAGCCAAGAGCTGCTTCTTCCAGCCCCAGGATGGCCCCAAGTCGCAGCACCCCAGGTGCTGGGTGCAAGCCTGTGGCTCCAGCACTGGTGGGTGTCAGTGGCTGCTTTTGGAGGGGACATGCCCCTGCCCTCCTCCTTTCATAACAGCCCACTCCACTGCTGGGCTGGGGTGGGAATTAAAATGTCCTCAGCCAGGGCATTTAGTGGCCTGTTGGTTGTGCCCTGTCTCAGACGAGGGATGGCACCATCCACATCGCTGGGCTGGGCTTGGGGCTCTGGGAAAAGTGGGTAAATCCAGGGTGAAACTGAGCCGGCAGCTGGGAGGGCAGGTCTGGCAGGTGGGAGGTGACGAGAGGATGGAGGCACAAAGGGGGAGCCCAGAGGGGATGAGGGTGAGGCTGGAGATCCCGAGGGCAGAATCCAGCAGGTGAGGCAGGAGAATGGAGGTGGAAGGATCAGGATGAGGGTGAGGATGGAGATCCCGAGGGCGGGGTCCGGCAGGTGGGAAGGGGCGGGAGGATGGAGCTGGACGGAGCCCAGGGAAGATGAGGGTGAGGCTGGAGATCGCCGGGGGAGGGTGAGCCCGGTTCCCGCGGTGCCGGCAGTGGTGCGGGCAGGGACGGGCAGGGGGGCTGCCACAGACCCCGGTGCGGGGTCCGGTGTCCCCCACCGTGCGGCGGTGGTGCGGCCCGTGGTCCCCCCGCCCGGCGGTGGTAGCGCCCGGTGGCAGCGCGCTCGGTCGGGTGCGGGGTGCGGGTGCGGGGCCGGAGCGGGGCCGGAGCGGGGCCATGACGCTCTTCGGCAGCGGGGACGCGGGCTGGAGATGTGAGTACCGGCCGGATCCGGCCCTCCACCCTCCCCGAGTGCCCCTTCCCCCGCGGGATCGGCTCTCCTCCCGCACCCCTTCCCCGGGAAATGCTTCGGCACCGGGACGCTCACTCGGCACCGGGATGCTCGCCCGGCACCGGCAGCTCTGACCGAGGAGGGGGTGTTCCCCTGCAGCCCTCTGGTGCCTATAAGGCTCCCCACCCCGGAGCCCACCACAGCAGTACCAGTCCCTTCCAAGGGCTGGATGGCCTCCCAATACCCGGGATGCCCGGTCCTCCCCATGCCATCGCCCCTGGGACAAGGATGTCTTTCCAGTACAGGGATGTCCACATGCCATTACCTCTCCACACCATTAGCCCCAGGACAGGAATATCCTCTCAGTACTGGAATGCCCCATACCATTCACTCCTAGGACAGGGATTTCTTCTGGTTCTGTAATGTAACCATGCCATTAATGCCAGGTCAGGGGTGTCCTCTCAATACTGCAATGTCCCCATGCTAATACACCCCCAGGACAGGAATATCCTCCAAGTACTGGGATGACTCCCCATGCATTATTCCCCCATACCATTACTCCAACAGAACAGGAATATCCTCCAAGTACTGGGATGACTCCCCATGCATTATTCCCCCATACCATTACTCCAACAGAACAGGAATATCCTCCAAGTACTGGGATGACTCCCCATGCATTATTCCCCCATACCATTACTCCAACAGAACAGGAATATTCTCACAGTACCCTTCTGTTACTGGGGAGGGGAGGGAGTCCAGACAGGCAATCGGCCTGGGGTGATGGAGCCCCTGTGGCTGGGTCCCCTGCCCCAGCAGGACAGTCCCCATGATGCCAGTGGCCTGTGACAGGGTGTCTAGCCATGGCTGGAGTTCCTGGCTGGGATGCTGAGGTCTCTGTCCTGCTGTCAGGAAGGAGAGTGGGTGTCTCTGCTGGGCAGGTGTGATGGGATGATGGAGAGAGGGATGTCAACAGCACACTTTGGCCCTGAGCAGTGAGCACAGCCATCCCTAGGGATGCTGCTGCACTCATAGAAGATGGGTGCCAGGGTTTCCTGGTGCACACCGAGCACCTTCCTCAGCTCACTCTGAGATCAGAGACAGCCTACAGACTTCACCACACAAGGTGGCAGCCTGGAAAGCAAACAAGTGCCAATTTCCTTCTGCTCAAATCTTGCTCAGAAACCCTCTCCTCTGTAGGGATAACAGGACCTTGCTCTGACAGCTGTGGGGCTTGAGGGGCCTATGGCTCATGGCCAGGCTCCTGGGAGGTCTAGATGGCTCTGATGGGCTGGTGTGTTCCCTGATGACTTGAGAAGCTTCAGCAAGGGGTTCCCTGGTGCAACAGCATTCACAATGTCACCCATGGAACAGCTGGTCACACTCACTGTGGCCAAGGGTGAGTGTGCAAGAGGAGTCCTCAACTGTCTCCTTACCCAGTGGCCAGAGAGGTTTTGGAATGTCCCAAAATTACAGAATTAAATACATGGAGATATTCATAAACCACAGCATCGGTGCCTCTCAGATGTATATGCAGAAAATAGATTCAAACTGGCTTTTATATGGATGTTGGCTGAGAAATCCTAAAGAAGGGATGAAGAGCATCTCCATCCTATGTGGCATTACTGAGCTGTGTGTCCAGAGGCATCCCCACCCCACATATCATCACATGTGTCTCGGCAGCCTTCAGGAGGGTGAGGCAGCTGGACACAGGGCTTCTCCCATCCCTGGCACCCAGCTGCACTCACAGGCATCCCACTGGCCTGGATATCCCTGAAAAATAGCCCAACCATCCAGCAGGAGTGATAGCAAAGGTGGATTAATCACAATGGTGGGAAATATCTCTGCAGGTTAATTGCCTTCATCATCAGAGGTGCTTTCTGCCACCTGAACTGGAGCCTGCCCAGCTTTGGGTGCTTGGGATGGGGCACCCATGGGAAGGGACAGCTGGAGCCATTACATTTCTGGAACAACCTTGTGCTGCTCCTGTCCTTCTCAAAAACTTAAATCTAGAGAGATCTGCCAGCCCCCTGCTCATCCTGCAGTTGCTCTGTGTGGGACATCTCCAGCTGGGAGAGGAGCGTGGCTGGGAAGCTGGTGCCAGAGATGTGCCTGTGTGGGGTGAGATATTGGCATCCCCTTTTCTTTCCACTGCTCATTCCCCTCCTCTCCCCTCAGACCTGGACATGGCCAGGGAGTCCAAGCCGAGCCGGGCCAGGCTGGGCCAGAAGCGGCAGNATCACTCTCACCTCTGGCTATTCTGGCTGAGAGGCATAGGTAGGGACATCCCTGCCTCATCCCAACAGGGCTCTTGGAGCATCACCTGGTGCACAGGTGCCATCTGGAGTCCTTGCAGGCTCCTCCTGGTGTGTGCCATTAATGGGGTGTGGGGATTTCTCTTCCCCATCTGAAGGCAGTGGGAGAACAAGCAGAGCCCTGTGATCTCCACACCTGCTACAGATGTTGCCCCACCAGTAGTGGCTTCACACTGTCAGGGGGCAAGTTTAGGTTGGACATAAGGAATAAATTCTTCCCTGTGAGGGTGGTGGTTGCACAGAGAAGCTGTGGATGTCCCATCCCAGGAGATGTTCAAGGCCAGGCTGGATGGAGCTTGGAACAACCTGGTCTAGTGGAAGACATCATCGCCCATGGCAAGGGTTTTGAAATGAGATGAGCTTTAAGAACTCTTCCAACTGAAACCATCCCAGGATTCTATGATTCCATGTCAATGTCAGTTGCAATTGTGGCCTTTAAATGCTGTCCCTCAAGGACAGACACTTCTGCAGAGACACACAAGGGTGGCAATGGCCCTTTGGAGGGCAGAGGGTGATGGTGATGGTGGCACAAGTGGTAGATGAAGAGCCTGTCTCCATCCCTGTGCACTTTTGGCTCCACATCTCAGAGGATGTGTAGTGAGGAGGGGATTGGAGCTGGGCTTCTGTCTTGTTAAAGCTTTTCTGTGAATGCCCTGACTGAACTAATTGCTCTGCACGTTGCCATGGAGCTGAAGGGATGCAGCACTGGAGGGCCAGGACTTCCAGCCCCCTTGGGCACTGAAGCGTGGCAGCCACCACTTCTTTTGCCCAGGAGATGCTCTGAGCAAAGCACTGAGCCAGGAAACCCCTTGCTGTGTCCCCAGTTGGGTGCTAGACCCCAAGACTATCTGTGCTGCAGTGTCACCAGTCCTCTCACAGCACAGGGTGGCCTGTGGCACCCCCATCCCTTTTGGCATGGGCTCCAGGCAGCACCAGCAGCCATTGCAGGGGGCACCTCCCCTGTGCCCTGTGTGTGGGTTAGGACACCTTTCCCTCTGCCCATTCCCCTCTTCCCCAGGGCAGGTTGTGACCTTCCTCCCTGACCAGCAGGAGTTGGGGATGTGGAGGACTTGCTGTACCCATCACAGTGATGGAAACTGGGAAGGCAGCAAGCTTGGACAAACAGCTCCCAAAATACACCCCAATAATTATACCCCAGGTGTGAAGCACAGGAGCAGGTGCTCGTGGTTCCTCAGGGCTGCCAGCTCACCTTTATCAGAAGGGCTGGTGCTTGTGGGCTGTGTCCTGTGCAGATGATTCTTGAAGTGGGACAGGGGGTGCTTCTGCCCCAGGATGGGCTCCAAGCTGCCCTCTGGGCTGGGCAAGCCTGGTCTAGGCTTGGTGTCCAAGGCAGAGCAGCCCAGCTTGCCTGTGAGCCCCCCAGCAACCCTCCAGCTCTTCCTGAGCTCCCGAGTTGATCCTGTGGTGATAAGTTCATCTGCAGCCAAATCTGGAGGCCTGGGGGACCTTGTCCTGGTCCCCCCATTCCTGGCAGCACGAAGGCTCCATGCTCCAAGTGATACTCAGAGCACAGCTGTGTCTCCCCGTGGTTAATCCCCTGACTCTGCAAGGGCTGAAGCAGCAAAATGAGCTCTAGCATCTTTCTTCTTCCTCCTCTTCTTCCTTCTCCTTCCCCCACTCCCTGCTCCTGGTCCAGAGTGCATGATTTATTACCAGAATGTTGCTGCTCACAGTGGAAGGGATCTGTTGACAGATCTCTTCTTAATTTGGAGCCAAGCAAGCCAGCAGCATATGCGTGGAGCCACGAAATTTAACATCAGGGCACTCTAAATGCAGGTTCCTGAGGGCAGGCCCTGCTGATGCTGCCCCGGGGTCTCTTACCATCCCCCTCAACACCCTTGTTTCCCTCTGAGGAAGATCACTTCCAGGGCAGAGCCACCTCCTGGACCATGCTGCAGCAGGATGCCTCCTACTCCCGAGGGATGAAGGCTGGGTGGGTGCTGTGCCCAGCAGTGATGGCTCCCTGGTGTCTGTGGGTGACATGTTTTCCTCTCTCCCCCTCCTGCAGCAGTACCTGTGACCTGGACTATGATCTCTACAGGGACGACTTCCCGTACCGGTGAGCGTGGCATCCCCAGAGTGAGATGAGCTGAGCATGTGTGGGTTTGGCATGTGACTGTATCTCTGATCGTGGAAAAGCGGGGTGTCCCTGGGCATCCGTCCCCTTGCCCTTGACAAAAGCTCGGTGGTGTTTCCCCACTTGGAGGAGCTGCATCTTCTCCAGGCTGGGGGCCTTGGGGATGGGTACATGGGGCAGGGCCAGCATGTGGGCAGAGCAGTGCCCAGGCTGGGGGTCCTTTACTGCACAGGGACCCCAGGAGAAGCTCTCTTGGCTGGCAGGGGCTGCTGCTGCACCTCTGAGGTTGTGCTCACACCACTGTGCTCTTGTGCCCTTGCAGGGTGTATGAGTACCAGAAGATCCCCCCACTCATTAACCGCATCCCAGTCAAGACCAGACGGACTCACTCGGGAGCAGGAAGCAGGAGCAGCCTGAGTCCCCAGCCCAGGACAAGGAGCAGCACCAGCTCCACAGCAGGACAGACAAAGTGTAAGTGCAATAGGGCTGGGAAAAGAGAAAGCTGAGTTCTTGTGGTTCAGTGCATCAGAGCAGTGCCGGAGCCCAGAGGTCCCACTTGGTGCTGGCCCTGTTGCTGTGAGTCCTCAGCTCCAGCAGACACAGCCTGGGCTACACTGGTGTGCTAGCTGTCTCCTGGATCCATTCCTGCTCCCCAAGGATGCCCAAGGGGAGAATGGTTCACAGAGGAGAATGTTTTGTGGAGAATGCTCCAGAGAGGGAGAATGCTCCAGAGAGGGGGTGCTCCAGAGGTGGCTGCCCAGGATGGCATGTCTCCCTGGCTTTGGGTGGGATCCTCATGGCTCCTCTTCCACAGTGCGAGCTGAAGAGCTGCACTCCATCAAGGGGGAGCTGAGCCAGATCAAGGCACAGGTGGACAGACTGCTGGAGAGCCTGGACCGCATGGACCAGCGGAGAGAGCGTCTCACAGGTGAGGGGACTGGCCACAGACCCTCCAACACTTGTATGTCTGTGCTGGGCAGCTCATGGACACATGTGAGCTGGGTTTAAGGGGAACCTCCCTGTGTGTCCAGGACATGCAGAGCTGGCTGGGCAGATTCCCCACATCCTTTCCCTTCTCTGGGCTGGCAGGGAAGAGCCCGGCCTTTGGGCACAAGGGAAGCAGGCGAGGACAGAGCTTGTGTTTGTACAGGTACCCCAAATTTCTTCTGTCTCTGCCTTTTCAGGGTCCAAGGAGAGTGAGAAGAAGAGGGCAGAGCTGGGGAGAGAGTCACCATCCCCAGTGGGAGAGGGGTCACGGGAGTCACAGGGGAAGGAGAGGACAGGGGCTGATGGGGACAGCGATCTGCGCAACATTGAGAGTGCCGAGGAGAGCACAGACACAGAGGAGATGGTAAGAGGAGGGCCAGATCCTATGCCAGGCTCTCTGTTGCCCTAAAATCCACTCCTGCTTGCTGGTGAGGGATGCCTGGAGTAGATGAAATGCTCCATTGGGGCTCCTCAAGCCATTCCAGCTGTGTGCCAGGGCTAAAACCTTTGGCACAACCAGACCACCCCCAAGTACCCTTCAGCAACCCCCTGGGTGTGCATCACTCCAGCACCAAGGGTACAAAAAACCCCTCAGAGCAGAAATACATTTTATACATACATACCAGGTGGGTGTGGGATGCCAGGTACCCCGCTGCGGGGCAGGGTGCTGAGTTTGATCCTGCTGCTGGAGTGCATCACAGGATGGCCATGCTGTGTATTTCTCCTCACAGGTGAAAACCCACATGTCGGACCCCAAGAGGAGCCAGTAGCCAGACTGGGATGCTGTGGCCTTCCCATGAGGTCAGCCCTTCCTAGATTGTGTTATTTCCTGTGAGGCTTGCAGGTAGTGCCAACACACGACACGGAGGGCCCACCCTTGGCACAGCCATCCCCTGCTGCTGGCAGCCTGCTGTCCCACCCTGGGAGCTGCCAGCCAGCTCTGGCAAGAGAAGTTTTTGTGTTCCAGTGCACTTGTTTCCTTTTTCCTCCTGTTTTCAGACCTATGGATAAGCAGAGGTGGCCTGGGGAGGGAGGGAGGGAGGGAAGTAGTAAAAAAATAGAAAGGACCATATCCCAAAGGAGCATCCCAAATCCCATCTGCCTTGCTGCCAGTATCACCTCACCCACTGATGCTGTGGAGCACAGAGAACACAGCCCAGGGCTCCCACCCCATGGCACAGGTGGCATCCCAACCTTCAGATCCTGGGAATTGGTGTAGCAGGCATGGCTACAGCCCAGGATGGCTTTCAGACCTGCTCCACATCATCCCACAGGAAGAAGGAACCACGCTAAGGCAACTCTAGGAAGCTTTTGTGGGATTTTGGGATGGTGCCAAGCCTAGCTCTGATGTGAGCTGCAGGACCAGCAGTGGGGCAGTGCCAACCCAGTCAGTCCCATTTTCCCCCGTTCCCAAACCTGTTTTCCTTACTGGTTTTCCAGGGGTTATTCTCAGCCAGGCATTGTGTCTATGGCCAGCAGGACTCCAGTAAGAGCTTTACAAGTCCCTGGCCAGCACCCAAAGAGTCCTGGTTCCTCCTGTGCTCACCAGCATCGCGTTTCAGTTCCATGTCCCTCATTTCTTGGTTGTCCTTCTCTCACTGGTAGGAACTTGTTTTGTATTTTTAATTTGCTCTGGTAAGAGTGTATTGTGTTGGAAAGGAAAATAATTTGTATTTTTTTCTCTGGTTATTCGACTCCAATGCAGTTTTTAACCGTCTGAAGTGTTCACTTAATTTTTGTACCCCATTTTATGGGCTGCCAGACCCAGCCCCCAGCTCTGAGGGCTTTCTTGGATGCTGCCTCTCCTACAGTTCAACCCAGAGGCGTGAGTGCAGCTCTGACCTGTTTCCCAATGGAAAATACCCAGAATATTCCCTACCAGCCCACCATGGTGCAGCTTGGCAGACAGGACCACCACTCCACTCCATCTCCAGGAATAACCAGATTCCAAGGGAGCACCCAGCTCCCTCTGAACTCCTCAAGGACAGTGGGAGCAGAGGGGGTGACCTAGGAGGGCCATGCAGGCAGAAGACTCACCAGAAAAAATATGATTTATTATTATGAAAAAAACTAACAAAACACAACTCTGCTGCCCTGAAGCACTGCCTGGGCAAGAAGTCCAAGGGATGCACCGTCCATGCCATGACCTGGTTCCTGCCTGGTTCCTGCCTGGTGCTGCCTGCACAGATGGTTATGGTGGGAAGCTTGGAGTGGGGGTTTCAGCCTGGTGCTGTGACCACCCCGGGGTGAGATGCGGGGGCCAGCAATTGCTTGGACGGAGGTCTCGGGCAGGCTCTAGCTGCTGAGGCAGTGTGAAGGCTGTTCTTGGGGGCCTTCAGCAGCGTGCAAGGCTGTTTGGGTTCCATGGTGCCAGTCGGGAATGGTCTCCTGCAACATGAGGGCTTCTCAGGTGCACTCTGGGGTGCTTGTGGGGGAATGCAGATTCCATTGTTCTTGGGCACAGTTCTCAGGCCTCCAGCTGTGTGGGCAGCACCAGGGGGTCTCCAGCAGTGCAAAGGCTGGCTCACCCAGTCTCCAGCAGCACGAGGCATGGTCAGGCTGGGTCTGGGCGTTCTCCAGAACCAACTTAATAAACTTCTTCAAATTAACTTCTTCAACCAACTTAATAAACTTCTAACATTCTAGAAGTAAACTTATTTTAATCCCCAACAGTGACGTGTGGATCAGGCAGGCTCCAGGGGTCTCCAATAGCATTGAAAGCAGCTTGGGCGGGCTGTGGCAGATGCCTCATCCCCAGACTGCGACGCAGCTCTCACGGGCACTCAGGCACTGGTGGCGGCGGCGGAGGCAGTGGCGGTGGCAGCGGCGGCGGCATCGCGGCGCTGGGCGGCCCGCAGCAGGCTCTGCCGCAGCACCGGGTACTGCCGGTGGCAGCCGTCGAGGCCGAGTCGCAGGGCTTGCGCCCAGTCCTCGGGCGGGCCGCCCCTGCCGCCCCCCAGCACGGCCGACACCTGGTTGAGGGCGG
>VZTZ01001552.1:267958-284054 GCA_013400955.1 Drymodes brunneopygia
ACACGGGTCCCGCGGCGCCGCCCCCGCGCCCCCCTCGTCCTCCTCATCCTCGGCCGCGGTCGCTGCCCACAGCGCCGGCGGCTGCGACTCCTCCGGGCCGCGCAGGCGGCGGTGATCCAGCGGCANGATCCCACCCCCTCCCATCCCAACCCGTCCCGTCCCGCCCCGCCCGCAGAGCCGGGGCGCAGAGCGCGAGGAAGGGAGCCTTTATTGACGGGAAACCCGCGCAGGGGACAGACAGGGAGACAAAGAGGCCGGGGTTCCCCCCTCAGTCAGTTCTTCAGCTCTCCCAGCCGGAGCCTGGCAAAGTCCGTGGCCAGTTTCAGGGCTTCCTGCAGGCAGCCCACGTTCTTGCCGGTTGCCTGTGCAGAGACGTCCTTTCCACCACCTTTGCCATCCATCAAGCCAGACACTTCCTGCACCCACTGGCTGGCCTTCAGGCCCTTATTTGCGGTCTCCTGAGCAGGAAAAGAAACCCAGCAGTCAGCACTGAGAGAAGAACAGCAATCTCCCCATCCCATGCCTACCACCTGTTTATAAGTCCCAACTCTTCCCCTTCCCTTTCTGCAGAGCACAACGCCTTTTCCCTCACTTCTGCCGCCTGACAAGAAGCCCAAGCATAAGGGCTGTGGCTCTTGCCAAACCCCCATCAATTCTGGCTGTGTAATGTTAGATGGTTCCTGCCTGGGGGCTGCAGCTCCTCCATGGAAGCTCAGGGAGAGGCAGCCATGCAGTCTCAGCAGTACCTGGGGTACTTGACACAGGCAGGTGATCCTTCCAGCTTCATTATCCACAGCAAAGAGCATAGCAGCAGTCTGGGGGGAGTTAGTCTTGAAGAGCTTCAGAGATTCATTCAGGGCCTGGAAGAGAACAAAACCATTGCATGATTGCCTCCATGTGCTTGCACTCAGCCCAGCTCCAGCCCCAACAGCACCCACAGAGACGTCAGGGATCAGGAACTGCATTAAACCAGACAGCAGCACTCTACAGTGCTCCTCCTCCCAAACACGAGCCATCTTCATGTTCCTGGCAATGTAGAAGCCTTGGCAAGGGACATGAACCCTGCCTGTGTATCCCAAGGCAGGAAGGAGAAGATGTTTTTATTTCTCCACCTTGAGGTACACAGGAACTGGCAGAATCAGCCCCAGAATGAACCTTTGTCTGAGTGTACTGGCTGGAGGGAAAAAAACTCCTCCTGGCAGAAGGGAACAGCTGTTCCAAAGGGAGTCAGGAGGACTCAAACGCAGCGTGAAGAAGCTGCAAAGAATATCAGACACAGCAGGCAGGGAAGAACCAGGGAGACTGCCACACATTCCATTATTCTCAAGAAGACCATCACCCCTCACTCGCACAGACAGCATGAGGCAGCACAGAGCCCCAGGAATGGGTCCTCTGGTGAGCAAAGCACTGCTGCTCTGGGTGGGTTGGGAACATGCAGCTCCCCAGGCTGACAGCACTGCCATCCCATGGGATGCATCTTTCTGCCAGGGAAAATGCTGCAACAGCACCCATTGGGAATGGAAGCATGGGCATCATGGCGATGCTGGTGGCCACAGAGAGTGAGCAGGATCAGCTCCAAGACTCCCAGAGAGGAAATTTTAACTGGATGTTGAGCCCAGAGCGGTCTAAGCCCAGGCACAACCAGCCCCTGCTGCCTGGTACTTACTGGGCTCAGCACTGTGACACAATGCACACAACAGAGCATTCATTCCAACAGAAACCACTTAGAAAAAAACTTGTGTGTGGAGGAGGGAAGGAGCAGATTCAGCCCTGGGAGGGAAGGAGCAGATTCAGCCGTGGCCAGGGAGGAACTTGAACCCAGTTGAGCAGACAGTGCTGGGAGCAGCTCTCTGCCTGGCCCTGTCCACACACTCAGCCCAGCACACCACTTCTGAAGCTGATCTGCAGGGGCCACAAGCATCACGACTTTCACGGCCCAGCAGAGCTGCTGTTCTCAGTCCCTTGAGTGTATTTCAGTGTTGTGACTGCTGCAGGATGACTCTTATCTGGGACACAATGGGATTTCTGCTGAGCTCCCTATTTACCACCATGTCTGGAAACTCAGCAAGTGGTCAAGACCCCTGCAAGCCCATGTGCTAGTCCAGGAGGTGGGGCACAAGAGAATATCCCTGTGGTCTCTCCCCTTTCTCAGGGACAGCGGGTGGCAAGACAGACAGCTCTGTAGCACTGAACCACCTCCCTGAGGGGTGAGAGACCACCTCAGGCAGAAGGAAGGCTGTAAAGTGATCAGATTTTCCCATACCTTTGCTGAGGCTCCATTTTCCATTTCCATGATGACCCACGGCTGGTTAGGATTACTCTCAATAACTTGCTTGGTCTTCTCCAGCACCTGAGGACAACAGTAGTCAGCCACTAGACCACCCACACTGTGTATGGACACAAGAACCATCTGGGTGGCCCCAAGGTGCCCAAACACACCCACAGCCCAGCCTGGAGCAGCCTCACACTGTGAAGTCATGAGGAATATATTCTGACAGGCAGGTATGTGGCCTGCAAGACAGCATGTTGTGTATGATTCCTCCTCCAGAAAACTCCAGTGGGGTCCAGGAGGAAGCCTGCAGTCAGGGGCACTGTTAGGGCAGGAACAGGCTGCCATGCTTCAACTCAGGGAACATGCACGGAGGTAACTGCTTCAGGAGGCAGCAGAAGCTGGAAAACTGAACAGTGTGAGGGCCATTCCCACACATCAATTCTCTTCCATCCTGGACACCAACAGAGCTCTCCAAAGGAGCACCACACAGCCCTCCCACACTGTCCTTTATTCCAGCCCAGGGCTCACTCTTTTCTGGATGTCAGCTTTGCTTGCTCGGTCCAGGTCATCCATGACTTTCTTCAGTGCTTTAACAGCCTCTCTCAGTTCATCTTTCTGCCACTGTGGAATAACAGCAGTGGCCAGTGTCTGCAAAAGAGGAGCAGGTGGAGAAGGTTAAAGGTGCCAGTGATCATGGCAGGAGATGCACCACTTCATGAGCTCTGCCTCAACCAGCAGAGCCCAGTAACCTCCACTCCTCTCCCAGTGCCAATGACCCCAGGCAACAGGTGCTGGCTGCAGCACCCATAGGATGCAGGGCTGTTGAACAGGAGCAGGAAGGTCAACTCGGGCCTCCTCATTAATACCACCCAGTTCTGGCAATCAAGGTCCCATTCACTTTGGGGAGGCAGAGCACAGCTACCATCCTCACCTCACCAAGATCTGTGATCTCCTTCTGCACATCCTTGTTGGGAGCTGTCTGGACCTTCACCTTGGCCTCCAGGGCTGACAGCAGTTTCCTGAGGCTGTCGACTTTCCTGAGGGCCTAGGAGAATACAAGCTGAATTAAATTAAGCTAGAAGATTGAGCAGGCTGGGCTATTGATCACCCCAGAGTGCAAAGAGGTGAGGAATGCTGGAATGCCCCAGGATGGAGCTTAGTAACTCTTGAGAAGCCACAGGGCCAAAGCAGGCAGCACCTGACCAGAACCAGGGAGTAATGCTGGCACATGGGCCCTAGGTCTCTTTTCTTTGCCAGGATTGCCAAGATTCCCCCAAAAGAGGAATCATCTCCCCCATGAAACCCTTTCTCCCACTTCAGGGAGCACCAGCCTGCACTGAAAGTCACTGCCTCCTGCAGCAGAGGGCTGAGTTCTCAAACTTCACCACTCTCCTGCTGTCCTTGCCCAATGCTGAGAGCTCTACACCTGCAGCCATTCCAAAAAGCAACCTGAGCTGACCCTGGAGCCATCCCACACACCCACCCAGGTTTCTCTGCCACAACACCTACAGCTGAGACTTCCGCCTCTCTTCCCTGCTCTGACTGGTACAGACAGGGTCTCCAGCGCAGCCTTTGCCAACAGCAGCACCCTCTTCCATGAGGACGGATATTGTGCAAATTTGAACAAAAGGAACTTTGGCATAAGGTTAATAGGTGGAATTTCACAGAGGAGCTCTCCTGCCCACCCTTACCTTCCGAGCTTCAGCCCCGGTGACTGCAACTATCCTCCGAATGCCTTTAGCAATTGCTTCTTCTGAAACAATCACAAAGGGGCCAGCATGGCTGGAGTTCTGCAAGTGCCTTTGGAAAGAACCCAGACAGACCCACAAGACAGAGTTAGAAGTCCACCTCTCATCTCAGAAAGAATCAGCACAGAAATAAGACAACCATCCTGCCAGGAAAACGCAGCAGTGGGGGGACAGGCAGAAAAAAAAAACCTGTGCTAAAAGCAAATGAGTGAGGAAAGGGTGGCAAGAGCTGTGTTACCAGCACTGCCAGAGACCCTGTGTGAGGGCAGGGGCAATACAGGCAGTTTCCTGCCTGATAAAGGTAATTTTAAAGACTGGTTGACTCAGGACTGGGCATGCAAAGGCATACTATCACCACCACCTCCAGCTCTGCCCTGGCTCTGACCAATGTATGGCACTCCCAGGAGCTCAAGCTCCACAGGAACTCCTTTTCAGCCACCCTGCCACCTTCCCCAGCTTCTCCAGGTACTCACGTCCCTCCGCAGAACTCAATAGAGGTGATGGAGCCCCCAGGGCCAGAGGGGTCAGCCAGCAGCTCCTCCACAGGGATGCCAATGGAGACCACACGGACAGGATCAGGGTAGGTCTCGTCAAAAACTGCCCGAAGTCCTTGGATAGCTTTGGCTGCTGCGAGAGGGCAGTCCTTGGCATACACAGTCTGCAGAGAACAGCAAAGGGATGCGGTTAAGAGCCAGTCCTGTCAGCTGTGACTGAGGGCCCATGTTCCCAGGAAATTTCTTTCTCTGAAAGATCCTAGGAGTGAAGTCTTGTGCCTCACCTGAGTTGGGGTTTGTTGAGCTGCAAGAATCACAAAGTTATTAAAAGATGTCTCATCTTCAAAACTCCCAATATCACCTGCTCAGACTCCCTGTGTGCTACTGCACGTGCAAATGGTTCCAAGTACAGATTCCAGCATTCTCCAGGGTCAGCTCTGACGCTTGGCACCAGACAGAGCCACTCTCCTGCCATTGGGGACACATCACTGGGTTGTCTGGGTGTAATCTGTAAATCCAACCAGGCCTGCAAAACTACTCTGCCAAACTTCCTGGCTCTTGCAGCTGATGTGACACTATGGCAGACATGGGAACACTCCAACCCTAGAGAGGGCTTGAAACCAATGAACAGAACAATCCATATGGGATTTTCCCACTCAAGACCCTCTGAGGTGATGGCAATCTGTGCACAGAACTGCACCAACAGCTCAGAATCCTCCTGCATGCCAAACTCCCAGCATCCCACATCATCCAAAACCTGGTACCAAGATAGACAACTGCAAAGGGTGCCAGCTGTACCCACCTTTGACTCCTCGATCATCTGGTTGGCAATCCCTTCAACTTTCTTGATTTCCTGGGTGGACAGGGCTCCCTTGGCAGTGAAGTCGAAGCGCAGCCTGTCCGGTGCCACCAGGGACCCCCTCTGGTCAGCCTCCCCCAGCACGGAGCGCAGGGCGAAGTTGAGGATGTGGGTGGCCGTGTGGTTGCTCATGACCGGCCTCCGCCTGGACTGAGGGAGGAAGCCACTGTTAGATGGGATCCCACACCCCAGAGCCACAACCACCTCCAGCAGTTGAAGGGGAGGTTAATGCCCTGCTCCAACAGATTCCTAAGCTAGCTCAGGACACCAGAAACAACTGATCACACTTGCTGCCTTGGAGCTACAGGAATAGGTGTTCCCCACCAAATCTCTGCATGGCTTTTTCCTGGCAGTCCCCTTGTTGGGCCTGTGTGGAGAGAGGCCAAGGACAGACCAGGACACAGATAACTAATTTCTGTTCCTCAGAAAGGAAAAGAACTCCAAGATGGAAGCCTTCCCTCTTCCTCTACAGGTGCTGCCTCTGTAGAGAAGGGAAATGCTTCAGGCTGACTGTGCTCAACCCAGCACTCACTCAGCAAGCTGAGCCCACAGGAACAATGCCTGGAAGTGGGACAGGCAGCCCAGGCCCTCTGCTGTTGTCCCCATGCAGTGGGGTACCACATATGTTCTCCCTGCAAGTCATGACCCAAAATGTGTTTCTGCCTGTGATCAGCAAACCCAGCAAGAGTGGCTCTGAGCTATCTGGGCATTATCTGCCTCGTGGCAGAAGAAAGCCAGGTGCCAAGCAGGAGAGACTTGGAGTCAGCCAGACACTTGATCATGTGCTGCAGGGAGAGCAGGAGCCAAACATCAGGCCCCCAAGTGGCACTGATGAAAACAAACAAAATCCAGAGAAAAAAGACAAGCCCATGTGTTACACCATGTCTTAACTCACCTCATCAATACTCAGGTGGACCTGATCTCCCACTTTCAAGCTCCCATACAGAGTTCCTATGTGGAGCACATAGCCTCCTCGGACCTGCACGTTCTTCACAGTGAATTCTGTTTTCTGTACAAGGAGGGAAATGCCCCATGTGAGCAGGGTGAGAGGACAAGAGGAGACATCCAGCCAGAGGTCTGAGCTGACACTGGAAAGGTCCCAGCTGAGAGCCAGAGTGGTGTGTGTGCTGGAGAAAGCAGAGTGTCTCCAGGCACAGCACACAGCAAAGCGGACAAGAGAATGAAGGTTCAGTTATGGGGCACAGAAAGAGCTCCCCACCTCAGCTCCCCACCATGGCTTGAAAGCACTGCCCTTGGGCTTGGCAATCCCAACACCACCACCCCAGGCACCCACATTCTGGTGACAGAAGCACAGAATTGAGCTCCTCAAGAAGCAAGGGGAACAAAACTCCAGCACATCCATGCCATGCTGCAGTCCCAGAAAGGAACCCTGTGCAGTGCGTGACACCTGACATGGATGGGAAATTGCTGGAGCTTGCTTGGCCCCTTCTCCCCCTCTGCCCAGGCCCCGAGTCAGACTGAGCTCAGCAAAAGGCTCTCAGGCCCACTCACATCTTCCCTGCTGTCGTCATCCTTGACCATGTAGCCCTGGTCATAGATCTGCCCACCCTGCTCGGCATAGAAGCAGGTCCGGTCCAGCACTATCCCACATTCCTGGCCAGTGGACACCTCCTCCACAAACTTCTTCTCCCTGCGGATGGCTTTCACTGTGGCCACGAGGCTCCCGAAATCTGCCACCGGGATGACAGGCAGTGTCAGTAAAACAGGAAAACCTTATAGACACCCACATGGGAGCAGAATGTCATAGCAACACCTCCCAGTTATTGCAGGAGCTCATGGCAGCTAACACATTTGCAGTGAAAAAGGAGAGAGGAGTAAGACAACAGTTAGTTGGAAACTTCATTCAGTACCCTCCAAGGCAGGACCTGTCACTGCCTTCCACACCTATGCAGCAGAAGTCAGCAGCACACATGACTATGAGCCTGAATCTCCATCAAGTCAAAAAACTAGCAGGAAGAGCCAGAGCAAGCAAGCCAAGGACCCTCCAACATGCCAAGTTGAAACTGCAGTCTCCTGCAGCACTGGCAAAGCAGCAGCTGAGAAACACCAACACAGAAGTGTGGGACATAAAGCTGCAGTAACAGGAATTCCCTTAATTTGGCAACAGCAGTACAGTAGCCCCTGAACAGTCTGTCCTCTTTCTCTGCTCAATTAGTAACAAGCAAGCAATTAACCTGCACAGCCTTCCACTTCCAACTCCATGTCCCAGGAAAGGGGAGCCCAGAGGTACATGCCAGGGAAGGTTTAGTAGCAGGACATGATTGGGAGGTTTTTTCATACCATAGGTACCGCTCGGATCTGAAGCATAGCTGTATTTTGGTGAGTCATCTGTCACCTCCAGTCCTCGGGCTCTTAGCTCTTCAATGGCATAGATGTCCAGCATGAGGAGATCCTCCCCTCCAGCACCCTTGCCCTGGGATTTGAGCTGCCAACGATCAAGGTTTGAGAAATGAGCTGTCAAATACCGAGGTTTACGAAACACCAATGCATGCCAGCCTAGTTGCACATCTCACTCACATCCCTCAGCACTCTCTGATTGAGAGCTCTGCCCTGGGAAGCTGTGTGCCAGCAGCTGGAGTGTGCCCATTTTTCTGGCTTCAGAGCAGGCAGTTCAGCATGCAGACCTGCTCTCAGTGGGCCTGAGCCCAGTAAGGACAAGGCAAGTACCCAGCTGGTCAATGCCACTCCCTGCTGCTGCAGCAAACATGCTGGGAAATGCACCCAAGGCGCAGGCCTGCCTGGATACTGATCCTTGGACAGGGAATAACTTCCCTAACCAGAACAGGACAGCAGAAGGCTGAGCTCAAGGTTCCAGGCTTTGTTAGTGAGCAAAACCAACCCCAGCAGTACAGAAAAGACATGTCCCACAGCAACTGCAGTTCTCCTGGTTTTTCCCACGGGACAAACCACAGGCATAAGGGGTATGAGCAGATTCAGACAAAGGAGCAGCTCATGACTGCAAACTCCAAGGAAGGGAATTTTCCCTGCCCATTCATAAACCAGCTTCCTCTGGAGCTGGTACCCACCTGAGCATTTTTCCGCTCTTCTTCAAAGCCCTCCATGTCTACAACAAGGCCCTTCTCCTCTGCAATCAGCCCAGTGAGATCCGCAGGGAAACCGTAGGTGTCATACAGCAACCAGGCAGTGTCACCTGCAGAGGAAGGGCAAAGCAGTCACCTCTCATGTTCCATCAGACGCTGCTCCCTACCCCACTCCCCCACTGGCTCTGAGCTATGGCAGGAGGGTGAACAGGTCTGGAGAACATGAACATCCAAAGGCTCCTCCCTGACAGCACAGAGATCTGTGTCTGAGCAGCTTAGAAACCTGAGCAAGTGAACATGGGCCAGAGGCAAGATGGGTGGTTCAGCTCTAAGAGATGTCTTCCAACTTTGTCCCCCCACCACCTCTAATTTCCCCACCCAGCTGAGCCCTTATGTGATCCCAGATAATAAATGCCTTTTGCTGCATCCAGACAGAAGTCACAGCCTTACCAGGAATGACTTTACTGTCCCCAAGGCTCTGGATCTTCCTGTCCAGGATGCGACGGCCTCTGCTCAGTGTTTTCAGGAACTGATCTTCTTCTTCATTGATAATGTCCTTTACCATATCTGGGTCCTTCTTCAGCTCAGGAAAGGCATCTCCCTGCAGACCCAAGAGGAGAAGCTCTTCAACATGGAGATCTGCACACCTCAGCAGAAGAAGTCTTCAGCAGATACAGTGGAGTGGGAGAAGAACTTACCAGTGACTCCACCACCACATCAACCAGAGTAGCAAAGAAACCTTTGGGGGCATTGAGCTTCTCATGGGAGTAGCGCACAGCCCGTCGGAGAATCCGTCTCAGCACATACCTAGGGGATAGCAGAACCCCCCATGCAATTGTTACACATCTCAGTTGTTCTCAGGGGTTCCACTAGCATCCACCTACCAGCAGCCCCTACCAGGACCAAGAGCACAGGGTTTTATCCCCTTGTTTTCCCTCAAGCAGCTGCTCACAGCAGCAGCAAGGCACAGGTGAGGAGCCAGGCCCCAGCTCCGTGATCCACATTCACTATGTGCTTACAGAGTCCAGTGGCACCGGAGGCACAGCCCCCCAGCCCAAAATTCCTTGCTTTTTCAACAGCAACACTGCACTAAGCCGGGCTTTGTGCCTGTCTGCCCACAGTGATCCTATCTGGGGGCTAGCACAGCAGCAATGGTGCTCACAAGAGCCTTCAGACTTGTGCATCGTGGCCTTTTGGGTGAACCTTACTACAGCAATTCAAGCATCAAATACCCTGAGCAAATACTCTGCTACCCACTGCTTTAATGACTAATACAAAGAGATCCCAGAGCCCTGAGGGAAACCATATTGAACAGAATGGGAGTGATGGCAATGCAGCAGCTCCTTCTTACCCTCTGCCAGTGTTGTCAGGCCTGCCCCCGTCCGAGAGGGCCAGGGTGATGGTCCGTGCGTGGTCGGCCAGCACACGGTAGGCCATGTCTATTCCATCAGCATCCTCTGCCCCAACCTGCCCCAGGTATGGCCTGGCACCCGTGCCCTGTGCAGAGGAGAAGGCAGTGGGCAGAGGGCACAGTTATTGACAGTGGCACTATGGCAGAATTACAGGGAAGGGCCTCAGAAGTCAAGCCCACCCTACCACTCACAGCCACAGAGGAGAACACTCCTCTTGCAAAGAGGTGACTCAGTGAACGCAGGGGAGGCACAAAGCTGTGGGCTTTGCATGGTGCCACAGCCCACATTTCAATGGCTAAAAGCTCTCCAAACCAGAGGGAAGAAAATTCAATTTATCCCATCACTAAGAGCCCAAGAGAGAGGGACAGGGAGAGAGTACAGGCAAATCATCTGTTTTGCACATTGGCTCAAGGACTCCAAACTGGCATAAACTGCCCAGCCAAGAAACCTTTCAAATTCTGTCCCACAGGAGACGGTCCCAGCTTTCCTCTTTTAGGATGGTTTTATCCATACCCTAGGGAAAGATACTGCTCTAACCATGCAGTGCTTGCACGTAGTGCAAATCTCCCTCCTGCAGGCTCCCAGCACATGGCAGGAAGGCAGACAAGGACACAGGGGCTGTGTCAAACCAGTGGACTCAACACTGGAAGAAAGACAGCTCTCCAATTCCAACTCTGGAGCTTGGCACCTCATTCCTTAGAGGTAGCAGGAGCCTGGGCTCTTCTCCCTGCATTTTATCCAGCATGATCTACAGCCAGGGAGCTCTGCCTCCTCCATGGAGGAAAAAAAAAGGCTTAGACCTGCACACAGAACTCCCAGCATGGGTCCCACTCAGGACAATGCAGTAACAGCACACAGGTTCTGCAAGTGACTGTTGTGGTTTATGACAAAGCACTCCTGGCTAAGGGAATTTTCTACAGATCAGCATGTTCCAGGTGTGAGACTGAAGGACAAATTGATTCTGGGTTAGCAGTACCATGTGCTCTTTAGCATGTGGCAAAAAGATGGCACTTGGCCATGTTGGACTGCAGAGCATCTCCCACTGGGAGAGGACCAAGGAATGTCCATTGGGACAGGAACTGGGGAATCTGCACCACTCACTGTTCTGTTTTCCCCTGGAAACATATCCCAGGGCAGCAATTACTGTGCCAGCCTGGGTTCCTACCCTCAGCAAAGTGCAGATGTGTGGAGTTCACAGCCACTGGGAAACCAGAGACCACCCTCTCCAACCAGTCCCACACATCTCCCCAGGAATTCAGGGAATGGATGCAGCTAGGTCAGGCTTCACTTCATACCTTTTGGATGGCTTCAAAGTAAGGAAGGAAAAGGTCAGTGTCATAGTTGGACATCTTGTTCTGCAGCACAGACACCAGCCTCTCCAGGCCCATCCCAGTATCAATACTTTTCTTAGGAAGAGGTTTCAGCGTGCCATCAGCTTCCCTGCCAAAGCAAGATGAGATGTTATGGGTGGAGCCTCTGCAGGGGGAACCCTATTTCTCTCTTTATCTCCATAAGATTTAGTTCCATCAGATTTGTGACCTGGGCCCATACATAAGCCACACAAAGGACAACTTTGATAAAATATAAATAACAAGACCCTCAGCAACAACTAAGACCCAGAGCAGACAACAACTTCTTCCCTACTGAACTCCTGACAGATAAACAGAGAAAATATTCTCAGTTCGTCCCAAAAGCAGCGTGACCAACCCCTTCTGTACCAGTGGGTAAGGGGACAGAGCATCACTAAGTGCTGGGCTGCTGGGCAGCTGGGAATGGTGAGCAAGCCACGGGCAGTTAAAAGAGTGCACAGCCCAAGCAGCCTCCCAAACTGAGCTGAAACAACCTGGCTCACCTGGAAGCTGGAAGCAGGTCAGGCTCACCTATTGAACTGTATGAACACCAGGTTCCAGATCTCCAGGACATTGGGGTCATCCTGGTTGACCAGGTGTGAAGCATCTCTGTCCCCGATCCGGTCATAGTGGATCTCACTGCAAGGGCCACAGGGGCCGGTGTCTCCCATTTCCCAGAAATTATCCTTCATATTGCCAGGCAGAATCCTGCCCTCAGCCAGCCTGTAAGAAGAAATTTATTGAGCAACAGAGACTAACTAAAAGAATTTCCCAAACTAAAGGCTATGCCAGAGAAATTAGTGAGAAACAGTTCACTAATTCCCTAGATGTGCTGATGAATTCTTAGAGTCTTGAGACAGATCAATCCAAGAGCCTAATACTCAGGATCCCTGCTGAGGGGATCAAGTGAACACTGGCACCTGGCAGTCATCCCAGGTGGAGACAGAGACTGACACAACACCTCAGTAAAGCCATCAGCAAGAAGACACTGATGGGATAAAGAACCTCTCCTATAAGAAAAGGCTGAGAGAATTTGGATTGTTCAGCATGAAGAAGAGAAGGCTCTGGGACCACCTTGCTGTGGCCTTTCAGTACCTGAAGAGGAACTGTTTAGAAGGGCATGGAGTGATAGGAAAAGGGCTTTAAACTAACAGAGGGCAGATGCATATTGTATACTATGAATAAATTCTTCCCTGTAAGCATGGTGAGGCACTGGCACAGGCTGCCCAGAGAAGCTGTGTCTGCCCCATCCCTGGAAGTATTCAAGGCCAGGGCTTGGAACAAGATGAGTTGCAAGGTCCCTTCCAACCCAAACCATTCCACAGTTCTATGATACCATGATCTTCTCAAATGCTGTCAGTGGCAGCACACTGGGCAGGACATCCCATCCACCTGACCAAGCAGGACTCTTAAACTTACACAAGAGATTTTGATACCAGAGCTCTCACTATCTTCCAATATCAGTACTTCCTTCTGGTTTGGAAGCTCCACTACCCTGCAAATGTTATTTGTGACACTTCAAGTTTGTCAAAGTCTCCTGTTATATGTGTTCTGCTACATAGCACAGGCCCTCATAAAGTCATAGAAACATTCAGGTTGGAAAAGACCTTTCAGAGCATGAAGCCCAACCGTTACTCCAATACTGCCAAACTCACCACTAAACCATGCCCCAAAGTGCCACAGCTACACAGCTTTAAAATCTCTCCAGGAATGCTGACTCCACCATTGCTCTGAGCAGCCTGCTCAGTTCTGCCTCTGTGAAGAATTTTTTCTGAATATCCAAGCCATATAAATTACTATTGCTCATCAAAACATGCACCTTCCTCAGTGAAAGGCCTTACCCCAAATCCAACCAGATCTGCTTGCACTCCAGGTCTGGTTGCAGTCCTGCAGCCTCATTTCCACCAAAGTAAGTGACGTAGAGTCTTTCAGCAGGGATGCCAAACTCCTTGGTGAGAAGCTCCAGTGCCAGTTTACAAGCAAGTTCCTGCAGAAGGAAACATGAGGTCAGCAAGTGAATGCAAAGACAGCTTCTCTTCAACATTCAAAGTACTGGCTACTGTAGGTATCAGCAGCTGAAAACTTTCTGACTTTTGACATAAGAAAGAGGCAAATTAATACATGCAGTTAAGAGGGCACAAGAAACATCTCATATGATTGTCTTGTTGCAGACAAGTTAACTCCTAGCATGTTTGAAGCATGTTCATGCCTCCAAAAAGCCTTTTAATTCTGACTTTGAATATTACACTAGCAAGAAGCATGGGAAAGGAAATATTTATTATATGATCACTCCTGTTTGAAGGTAAGTCATAGCTGCATAGCACATATAAGTCCCCACACCTCCAGGACAGCCACTAAAATCTCTTCCTGAAGACTCCAAATTAGCAGAATTAATTTAATCAGCTTTCTAAACCTTAAGTAATTAATCTCAAATCATTCTGCAGGGTTGGGGCAGCTTCCAAGCTCATTTATTCCAAAGGGGCCACATGCATCTCTGTGCCAATACATTCTCTTTCCTCTTGGCAACTGCTCTGCTGAGTTTACAGGGATGGATAAATCTGTGCAAGAGATTCAGAACTGCACCCAGACTGTTTTACCTTGAAATAATCTCCAAAGGACCAGGACCCCAACATCTCAAAGAAGGTGTGGTGGTACACATCTTTCCCCACGTCATCCAGGTCATTGTGCTTGCCCCCTGCTCGGATGCACTTCTGAGTGTTGGTGGCTCTGCTCAGTTTAGCAAGTGGATGTGAGGGGTCGATGGTATTGAGGAAGATGGGCTTGAACTAAGAAGAGAGAAAGAGGGCAGGTGAACTGCTAGGAAAGCTTAGTAACTGAGTAGAGCACTCAGAACCTGTTTTCAAGTGTTGCAAGCAATAGCAAGGCAGTAAGTATTGATATGTATTTATGTAATGATACCACTAGTCTGGACATACCCAAAGCACCTTTCAGAAACAAACCTGCTGCTCCTGTCCATGAGGAGGCTGCCTAGAACTCAGCACTTGCCCACACACAGGTGTTCCTAGAGCCCACCAAACCCCAGGACTTCCAAAGGGACTGAAAACTGTCAGATTCCCAGCTACCAAAAAATAAAAACTGGGTGCTGATCTGCAGCAGAGGCCTTGCAGCAGCCCAGTCTCAACCACTCTTCAAAGACATCATTAGTCATTTGTGCCAGTGCTGCGGTGGTACCAAGGATCAAGGAAGTGAGACTGGCAGAGCGCTCACCACAAGAACCTCTTCCAGTGCTCTTGCCAATTTTGTGAGAGCACAGAGGACTCCAGCAGACACACCACCCATCTCTCTGTGACCAGAAGGAGTGTGGAGAAAACAGTAATTTTCCCGACAGCTCTGCAAGCAGCCTCACTGGTTCCAAAACGATATGTTCATAGGACTGCAGTGCCAGGGTGGGAATCCTACCTGATTCATCCCAGCATTGGCAAAGAGCAGTGTGGGGTCATCCAGGGGGATTGTAGAAGATGAGTGCACATAGGTGTGCTTGTTTTTCTTGAAGAAGTCAATGAACCGTTGCCGGATCTGGCTGGCGGTGAGCGGGGTCTCCATCTGGAAGCTGGAAGTTGCCACTGCCCAAAGCAAGCGGCAGGAAAGCAGAAAAACCTCGGTGCAGTCTGAACAAACAAACAACGCTCTGATGTGTTATCAGCTCAAGGTGAACATCAGGATCATTGTCTCCAGATCCTGAAAGGGTCTCCCCACATTGTTAAGTGCTCACTGACACTTCAGTTCAACCATCAGTCTGCCCCAAATAGTGGTGGCCCAACCTGAAATTTCCTCTCCCTCAACCTCCCTGATTTCTGGGGCTCTACCTCAAGTTACCTCTTCTTTGAAAACACGTTTTAAAAATATCAAATTCACATGGATAATAAACTTAGATTGTGTTTGTCTTGCTTGGGACAGAGGAACTGCCAAGTCACCAAAGCATTCAAGGTGATTAAATGCAGAGGAGACATCATTACAGCTTTCCAGTATTTAAGGGGGCTTATAAAAAAAACGGACAGCAACTTTTTACATGGGCAGATAATGATGTGATAAGGGGGAACAGTTTTAAACTGAAAAAGGAGAGATTTAGGTTAGATATTAGGAAGAATTTCTTCCCTGTGTGGGTGGTGAAGACCTGTCACAGGTTGCCAAGAGAAGATGTGGCTTCCCCACCCCGGAGGTGTTCAAGGCCAGGTTGGATGGGGCTTGGAGCAGCATTGTGTAGTGGAAGGTGTCCCTGCCTATGGCAGAGGTGTTAGAACCAGGTCGGCTTTAAGGTCTGTTCCAATCCAAACCATTCTGTGATTCAATAACTAAATCATAGAACAGTCAAATCTGAAAATGACTGCTGAATATAACTTTGTCCACCCTCCCTGCTCAAAGCAGAGCCAGCTCCAGGGATGCCTGGAAGCCTTCCTTGAGGGGACCCACATCACCCACGCAGACCAGAGGCAGGTGACAGCCTGGAGGGCAGCACTGCCCGTGTCCTACGGGTACACGGGGCTGTCCCTGGCAGAGGAGCGCAATGCGGATCTATGGAGGGAGGCGAGATCCCGGCAGCCTGTGGCGGTGCGGAGGGACGGGAACTGCCCATGGGAGCAAGGCCTGGAAGTATTCACAGCACTCAATCAATTAGCTCGGAAATGTCATCCGAGATCATCAAGTCCAGCCTCGATGCTGCAAGAGGGAAGGACCCGAGGTGGGGAGAGGCAGGCATAGCGGCGGCCCCAGGGCCTATCAGAGCCTCTGCCCAGACACACCCGCTCTCCAGTGCCCCAGGAGCGGTGAGGGCACAGCGGCGTCCGTCCGGCAGCGCCCCGGCCGCCCGGCATCCCCCCGCGGGCCCGCATGGGGCGCGACCAGCGCACCGCCACCGCCACCGCCACCCTCCCGCCCTGCT
>VZTZ01001552.1:284161-365681 GCA_013400955.1 Drymodes brunneopygia
GGGCGCGTGACGCGGGCGGGCTGAGGCCTCACAGGGCGCCGCCATTTTAGGGGTGCCTGAGGGCGGGCACAGGGGTGTCTCCCAAAAATCAGGTTCGTTCCCTGGTGTGCAACGAGCCGATAGTGTGAGGAAATTAATCCACGAACACCAGAGTGTTCTCTCAGAGTGAACATCAGAGTGACACACTCGAGTGAGACATTGCTCATTTCAGAGCTGCCCCAGCCTGGGTGCTCAGTGGTATTCCACAAATCTAGCGCACCCCACCGGACTTTCCATGTTGTTATTTACTCACAGACATTCAGGGTTAGTAACTTTGAATCTTAAGTGGTATGCAACACAAGGTTAACCGTAAGTAACATTGTAACAAGATGTGCAGGTAAAGCAAGCACGATGACAGAGAAATCAAGGTAGCCGAGCAAAACAACAAATGCCATCACGAGCAAGATAGGAAGTTTTAACGAAACTCGCAAATGGCAAAATTAGCTAAAAACAAGTTAGAATGAAATAAACAAGAAGCACCAGGCATGTGCTGCAGATAGAGGTAAAAAGTTCAAACATCCAGAAGCCTTCATCAAAACACCACCAGAAGACTCATGACCACTGCAGAAGGAACTGATGCATGCGCAAAAGAAACAAAGTGTTGTAAAACCATGACACAGCTTCATGCAAATATGAGTATGCTAATGATATGTTGTAATTGTAATGTTGTGTAGAAGGACTTTTAAAACGTAACTGAAGTCTAAAGAAGATTGNCGCCCTGCTTTCTCCCTTGTGCCCGCGGGTCCCGGCCGGACCACAGAAGCCGAACCCAGAGGCCGGATCTCCCCAGGCCCCCCCGGGCCGTACCTGCGCGACCACCGCCGCCCCTCGCTGCGCTCTCCGGCCGCGCCGCAGCGCCNCAGAGCTGAATAAACAAATATCTGCTCTGTAGCCATCTGACTATAGAGTTTTATTTTCTTGCCCAGTTTTGGGCTTCAGCTTCCCAAGCACAACCCTTCTGTTAGGACTGACGAGTACTTTCCATACAAATCATGTAACCCCAGCTAACTTATGCTCAGGGGAAGGGTCTTCACATGGGGAGGGTCTTTTTCATCTGTAGGTGTGATTTTCAGTGTTATAATTAATGAAAATAGTTCAGCTCTAAGATACATGGACCTGGAGTCTTTTGCCAAGTTAGCAATCCCTAAATCTTGTTAGTACCAGAGTGTCCTTGAATGAGGGATGCTGACTGCTGCCTCTTCCAGCGATTAGGTCTCCTTTCCTGCTGATTAGGCTAGAAAGTATACAAAGGTCTGACATCAAAGAACAGCCTGACTCAAGATAATACTGCCTGACACATTCCATATTTTGCAACAATGATGCTGCCCGCTCCCATGGAGCATGGGGCTCAGCCAGGAAGGGACTGTGGTGGAGCAGGAGCTGGCTGGGGGGTGCTGAGCTGGGGGTGCTGGGGTGGTGAACCAAGCCCTGCTGGGGGATGTAATGGCTACAGGGTCTTTGCAGGGGTCTGTGGGGTCAAGGTCAAGGCTGTGAGCTGCAGGAGGGGTCACTGCATGGCTCCGGTGACGGAGCTCATGGGAAGGGCCTTGTGGGTCCTGGCCAAGGGGCACAGCATGTGCGCAGGGAAGGTGCCACACTGACAAAAAAAATCACTCTGAGGACAGTCAAGCGTTGAAAGGGGGTCTGGGAAGTCTGCGGGGTCCCTGGAGGGTTTTGAGGTCAGGTTCAAGAACCCACTCTGAAGTCATTGCTGATCCTGCTCCTCCTAATGGGACTTTGAGTTCTCTCAGATCCTCTCTAACCTGGATGGTTCCCAGGTGCCTCTATAGCATTGGGATCTTGTAGCCTGGTCTCATTTCTTCCCTGGTGCACACTTTTTGGCCTTGGGCTCTGATTCCGAAGCCACGAGTGTGCCTGTGCTGCTCTCCTTGGCTGCCATCGATCAGCCCTTTCCAAAGGTCACTCCCCTGCTTGGCACTGGCCTGTAGCCATTCCTGGTCCTGTAGCCCTCTTTGCTTGTTTCTGTTGTCTCCTACCCGAGGAACCTGGAAGGAAAAGAGGAAACTCCAGTATTATTGGTTCCTAATGGGAGCTCTGCTCTGGATGCTGCTGGCAGAGCAGGCAAGTCTGTGCAGTGCAATTGTTTGTGCAGGTGATTACACCTGCAAGAACGTCTGCTACAGCAGGTCCGACTCCAACACCATCCAAATCCACACCCAGCATGCTTACCTCTCATGAGGGCCACAGTCTGTCCACCACTATGGAAGGAAACATCACTGCTTCTTCCCCTTCATGATCTGTGTCACCTGAAAGCTTCTCTTCCAAATGTGGGGGCCCTTCACCATCTCCTGAGTGTTTCTTTGGTGATTGCCAAAGGTGGAACCACTCAGCTGCTCGGGGAATAGAGATTTCTGTCCCCCCTGCCAGACTGGGCAACAGGTATGTCCCACTGGGCACCCCCACTACTTTCCTCTTCTTTTGTCCTCCCCCACCTCATATTCACGTTGCCCAATTCTTCTGTTTCAGCTGAGGCTTTTTACGTGGTAGATCTTTGTTTCTTTTAACACTTCTGCATCCTAAAAATCCATGCCCCCAGGCTGGCCTGGGTTGCAGGAGCCTTGGCTTTACAGACATTTCTTGGGCTTATAAGCATCCAGCATTGTCTTCCAGCAAGGAGGAAGGTTATGGATGTGAGGTTGAAGCCCCAGCAGTGGGTGGTCGAGGCTACAGGGAGTAGGGGATTCCTTCTCTGCTGGCTCCTGGATGCTTTGGGAGGAAGAGCTGGCAGGAGTGGAACTTGCAGTATACAAACTGCACTCCCTGTGCTTCCCAGACTGGGCTTTGGATTTGCATCTCAGAATTCAACCATCCCAAACTCACCCCCCAAAATGGGAGATTGCTGGCCACAGCCAGATTTGAACCTGTTCTCCTTTTCGTGTTAGTGCTCTTCCAAGCCTGTGTAAGAGGTGGACCCTTCTGCTGTTACAGAGACTCTGGGAGCTGGGGCTTTAGAGGAACAGTGCTGAGAATCTGGGCAATGCAGGTGACATGCAGTCCCATGTGCCAAACGTCAGGGAGCCCTCGGTCCCCCTGGGACCCTGGCTCTGTTTGGGGCAGGCGAGGGGCCAGGGGCTGGCACTGTCCCAGTCCCCGTGGGTGCCCAGAGCCACACCCTGGGCTGTGCCAGGCTCCTCTTCACGCGGACCAGGCGGCAACCCTGCCATGTGTCACCGCCCGGCGCAGAGGCTGAGGACATGGCTGAGAGCATGGCTGCACTGGCTCGGAACGTGCTGGTGACAGGGTCCAACCGGGGCATCGGGCTGGAGCTCGTGCGGCAGCTCGCTGCCAGCCCCCGGCCCCCCCAGCACATCTTTGCCACCTGCCGCGACCCCAAGGGTCCAAGAGGGAAGGTCAGTGCAGGCACAGGGCATGGGATGGTGCTGAGCTGGGTGGGCAGTGGGGATCCGTGGTCCCTGCAGCCCTCTTGGCTTGCTGCCCTGGCTGGGTAGCCCAGGAGTGGGGGCAGGAGGGCTCTGGGGGTCTCATAACCCCCCCAGCCTCCTGGATAAGGCAGCACCTTATGGTGGCTGGGTGAGATGAGGCTGGAGAGGCAGCACTCGCTCCTGGCTGTGCCAATGGCCAGCCAAACCCTTTTCTGTGCTGGGATCACCCAGGATGGGGGGCAGCTCCTAATCTCAGCAGCACCATTCTCCTGCTGGCTGTGAGATTGCTGCCCTACCCCATCCAGTGAGAATGGCCCTGTGCTCTTTCCCCAAAGAAAGCAAAGCCATCTTGTCTCAGTGACCTGGGAGCAGGGATGGGACACCTGGCCATCCAGCCGGTGGCTTCTAACCTCCTCCCTTGCTTCATAACTTTATTTCCAGGCCCTGCAAGAATTAGCTGCCCAGCACTCTAGCATCAAACTGGTCCAGCTAGGTATGGAGCAACCTTTCTCCTTGCACCCAGCATTGCTTCCAGCTCTCTGCTGACTTCAGAGGTGGGACCAGGGGCAGCTTTTGCAGGAAGCTCTATCCCTGCCAGGTGGGAAGGGATCCATGGGGAGGGATCCATGCACAGCTGGTTGAGTTCTCCCCCCAAATTAAACTGTTCTCTGGCTGGAGCAAACTGGCTTCAGAGGAGGCAGAGGGGGTCCAGACACCACAGCTGAGCAAGTTTCATGGGAAAGGCATGACGTCTCTTCCTAAAGATGCTGAATACAGTGCCCAGGTTTTGGGCTGGGACACATGGATTCACAAAGTGAAGCAAGGCAGGGCACAGTAACCTCCTGGATGGTTCCTAAGTAGGATGGTTGGTTTGGGATCTGCTTGGAGGTGGCCATGGTCAGCATTTCTTTCAGATAAAAAAGGGAGAAAAAAATAGCTAAAAATGACACGTAGAAAACCTGACCAGCACCAGGCTGAGGATATGTCTCGAGGAGCAGAGATTTCCTGTGTTCCCCTGTGTCTGAGAGAGTGGGGGCTGCTCACAGCTGCTTTTATTAATGAAAAGTTAAAAGAAAATCCAAATCCAAAAGAAATGCTTTGGGAAAGTGCCTGCACCAGAATTGCCATTGCTGTAATAAGTGAGGTAGGAAGCAGCCAGAGCTTCTAAATACTTGTATTTCATTGGAGCTAATAATAAGAAAACTGAATCAAGACTATGCCATATCAATACCTACCTATCTACCTACCTGTTTGTTTAAAAGCACCTGAAAAGGTCAAGTAACTTCAGTTCAAGTTCAGGGTTTTTTTTATATTTCTTAGAAAAGAAGACATTCTTGAATTCAGGCTTTATTACAAAAAGGCAGCAAGTCTCTCTTTTGCTGTTAAGTAGATTATTAAAGTAAAACACTTTCTCTGTAGTAAAAAATAAATGAGCTGTGAGCCCCAACGGGCAGGACCTGATGGGAAGAGCATGGCCAACATAAAAGGGACATCTCAAGGGATTGGCCACTACATAAACAATCTTTACTAAAAACATACACCCCAAGCCCCAGACTATCAGTGAAGTCCCAAAATAAGCTTAAAAGCTCTGAAATATCAACAGCAATAAAGCATTTTTTAAAAAGAGAAGTTGCTTCAAGCTTTCTTGCTCCATATTAAGAAAGGGTTATCTTCAAACCAGTAACAGACATGGACTTTTCAGAAAGAAAAGTTAAAAAAATTACTCAAAAAATGTGTAAGATCTGTCACTTCTTTTCATTCTCTCTCTCTCTTCCCCACCCTTATGCCTTCCAGGGAGACAAGAGGTTGTTATTTCAGCAAATTTGGGGGCTAAGAACTAAAAATGTGTTGGTCCCACATGCCTTGGAGCAGTGACTCAGCTAATCGAAACAGAGCAGTTAATCATCCACCAGGTGACCAAAAGATACCTCACATGGAGTGGGAGTGACAGAACCTTGAACTTCATCCCGTCATTATCCAAAGAGAAGTAATTCCAAAGCACTCTGTGATCTGTCCTGCAGCTGCACATGCACAATCCTCTTGAGTCCAAAGGCTTCTTCCCCTCAGAGCAGCCCCACAGCAGATTATCCCATGGTATTCCCCTCAAATGTTTTCAGGACAGCCCTACAAAGGTCTGCACTGCACAACGCAAGGTGGCAACAAGTCCCATGCCACTCACGAACTTACTTACCACTATGAAGAGGTCAGGCTCATTAAAAATGCCAGGAGAAAGGATTTTCCTGCTGCCCATCAGTGTACAAAATATTCCAAGGAAGAAATCTTCAGCCTTGGAAACCTTTGCTAAGTCGCTCTTGTCTAAGCATGAGAACAGAAACACAGCTCAGGGGCCAAAGTGTTGCAAAAAAGGAATCTAGCCCTGCAGTCCCCCACTCCCAGCAGGCTCATCACATTGGCATCTGCAAAAAACAGGCACAGAAACGTGTATGGGAACAAGGGCACACTCCAACCTGCCCATACACGTGAATATTCATGGTTTTAAGGGCTCTGTGGTACACCTGATGTATTAAAAGGTTATATATAAAGTTCAGTGTTGGCCTAACCAGCCCATTTCACATCCTGAAGGTATTTAAATGACCCTTTTAAACAAACAAACAATGGCCACTTCCATTGATGAGTATCCAGGAGAGGGTGTACATCCTAACAAGCAACCTTGACAACTAAAATATAAATATCACTTTTATTTCCTAAGTCAGAAAAATCCTGCAATTAAAACATTTCAAAAGCTATACCAATATTTAAGCAATGAAGAAGGCACTGGGGATGCTTATCCATGTTAGCCCAATTTCAGTTGTGCCTTGTTGCTTGAGAGGGGTTGTCCCCACAATTTGGTCAGTAGAGATAGGGAAGTTCAGACTCAGAGTCTGCAACCAAATACTGTAGGTTACACCCCAAATCTTTTATTGCTTGTACTCACCTCAGCTCGTCTGTCAGCTCCAAAACCTTGTGGGTAACAGTATGAAGCAAAAAATGGCTCTCTGTGGAAATAAACCTGGCAGTCTCAGTGTGCAAGGACCAAGCATCCCTTGTACGATTGTAAATTCCTTGAAAACGAAAGCAAATACAGACAAGGTTTTCCTACCAGTAGCCCCCATATGACCCAAAAGAGTTGAATTAAGGTTTAACTCAGCTGAGGCTGCAAAACCAAGAGGTGAGGACAAACGGCTGTTCATTCCAATGAGCTTAATCTGCTAAACCTGCAGCATCCTTTCTGGATAAGAAGTGCTGGTTCCAGCCACAGCACAATTTCCAGTGGGTGCTGTGTGACCCATCAGAACTATCCTTCATTTTGCTTTTTCCCTGGCAGACACAGTGAATTTGCCCAGCATCCGGAGGGCCATGCAGGCTGTGGGGTCTCATCTGAAGGACCAGGGCTTGAACCTGCTCATCAACAATGCAGGCATCAGCTCCCACGCCACACTGCACTCCGTGGACTCGCAGGAGATGCTTGACGTGTTTGCCACCAATGTGGTTGGGCCACTCCAGGTTGTCAAGGTATGTCTGGATCTTTTGGGTTTCTCCTGCTTGGGAAGATGTTCCTTGATGGGCATAAGGTCACCTCCGTGGATCTCCCCGGCCCACACAGAGGAGCTCAGCAGCTCAGTCCAGCCCAGCATCCCCCATGTTTTGTTCTTCCCCACTTGGAGTGCCTGCCTGACCCAGGCTCACTGTGCTGGCTCACTCCTTCCCTGGGGAGAGAAAAGGCTGGAGCCTGGCCCCTCCTTGGGGCATCTTCCCCATCTCCTGAGCTTCTGCCAGGAGTGTCTGTCTAGCTGCTTGTCCAGTCTGTGACAGAGCCCTCCAGGATAGTCCTGGGGGTCTGTTCCCTGTTAATGGAGTGTTGGTGTCTTTGCACCAGGAATTTCTGCCACTCCTGGAGCAGGCGGCCAAGGGCACAGAGAAGGAGGGTCTGAGCTGCAGCAGGGCCACTGCCATCAACATCTCCACCAAACTGGGCTCCATGGGGCTGTGCCTCGGCCTGCCAGAGGCCCCCATGTACCCGTACCGGGCCAGCAAGGGGAGGTGCCAGGGGAGATGCTGGAGATGCTGTGCCTGGCACGGTGCCTGTGGAGGGGAGGGAGCCCACGGGTCACTCCCTGCCCCAGCCACCCACCCCTGCCTGGTTCTTCCAGGTGGAAGCAGACACTGGGACAGCAGCAGCCAGGACTGAGCTTTTCCAGTAGCTCATGCTGATGCTTTGTCCCAGGACCAAGTCCCATTTCCCATCTCTACAGCCATTTTGTGGCTGGGAAATGTCTTCTCTCCTGCCCACCCAATCCCTGGGTTGTGCTGGCAGGGCTGTGCCTCTTCCAGGCTGCCCAGAACATGGTGACAAGGTGCTTGGCTGCAGAGCTCCAGGACAAGGGGATCTTGTGTGTGGCCATCCATCCTGGCTGGGTGAAGACTGACATGGGCACAGAAGAGGTACTGGGTGGTGAAGGGGAGGGTCAGCAGGACCCCCACTGAATCTCCATGTCGTGGGGAGGGCAGAGGCACTTGGGGTATCTTGTGTGATGCCATGGGCTGCCAGGACCATCTCCTGGAGCAGACCAGGCAGGGAGCAGGCAGCAACCTGCAACATGCTGAGTACATGGGATATCCCCAAACCAGCCTGGAGAACAGAGGTAGGGCAGTAAGGAAAAACATCCCCATGAACACCATGGATGATGCTCCTGGGCATGCACCCTCTCCAAGAACTGCTCTCTGTTACAGCCCATTGTCCTTTTCTGCAGGCACCGCTGACAGTGGAGCACAGCGTGAGGGGTATCCTGACCGTGCTGGGCAGCCTCTCACAGGCCACCTCTGGAGCCTTCCTTGACTGGGAAGGGAACAGCCTGCCCTGGTGATGGATGAATGGACAGCACCTCTTGCCCATTCTGCAGCCTCTGCTCACTGGCTCACCGCTCTGCATGGTTACCGTCTCATCCTCAGCCCTCCCCACACTGCTGGGGAGAGGGAATCGGCTTAGGAAACAGCCTTTCTCTCCTTTCTCACACCATGTGTTCCCTGTGCTCCCCCTGTACCCCCCACCTCTGTAAATTCTAGCAGCTGATGCCTCTCTGCTCTGTCTCCACACCCAGTCTCAAACCCCCCGGCCGAGCCTGGGGCAGGATCCCTGTGCTCTGCCCGAGTGCTGTGTGTCCCTCTGTCCCACCTGTGACCAGGCATCCCCCAGCTGAGGGGAGAGGGCAGCTGGGCCCTGTGACCCCCAACCCCTCAGGCAGCCCAGCCTGGGCAGGGGAAAGCCAGTCCTGCAGGGGTTCAGAAGGTCTCTCTCCTCTCAGGAGAGGGGCCCTGCTCCAGTTTCTCCAGTGCCTCCTGCAGGGGAGGTCTCCAGAGGGCAGTCACGGTGCCATGGGACCTGCAGGTTGTCACTCATGGGGATGCCAGTGACAGCTGTGGGTCGAGGGCAGCTGTGGGCACCACTGCATCCCGGGATGAGGAGTGGATATCTGGGAAGGGGCCATCTCATGAGCTGGCAATGCACAACAGAGCTGGGTGGTGTCAGCAGGAGTTTATTGAGGATGTGGGGGAGGTGGAAGCACTGGGTCCCTTCTGGATGCCAGGATCCTGAACTGGTGTCTCACCAGGGCATGACCTTCCCTTCCCAATCCAAGAAGCTGCCGGTCTCCTTCTCAGAGATGGAGGACATCACCTTCAGCATCCCTTGCACACTGTCATCCACTGTCACAGGGGGCTGTGGGGCAGAGGGGGAGATGCAGCTCATGCCCAAGTCCTGGCTGAGGGCCCTGGGGCAGCTGGAGCCAGGGGAAAGAGCTGCTCCAGAGCAAAGAGAAAGCTGACAACCCCAGGGGGAGGGACTGAACAGAGAACTGAGGGGATGGGGGCACCCAGGACCAGGACAGGGGAAGCTGCCTCAGCAGTGATTGGGCAGGCAGAAAAGTCAGGGGCAGGGGCTCAGGATAGCAACTCCCACCCATGGAAAATCAGCACAGGAGCTCTGATGGACCCGCCCTGTGGAATTCCTACCGTGTATCCGGTAGAGTTGCCCATGTCGGTTTGCACCCAGCCGGGGTGGAGAGCGATGCAGAGGATGCCGAGTTCCTTGTACCCCAGGGACTGGCACTTGCTCAGCATGTTCAGAGCAGCCTGTGGGGAGACGGAGGGGATGGTGGTGGGAAGGGAAAGGGGGCTGCGAGGAGACCCACAGCTGGGCAGGGCAGGGGAAGCAAAGGTGTGACACTACCTTGCTGCAGCGGTATGAAGTGACTTGTACCATGTCCCAAGAAAAGGCAGAACCGATGGAGCCACCAATGCTGGAAATGTTGACAATGGCTGCCTTGCTGCAGCTCAGCCCTGAGCCTGGGCTCTCCTGAGCAGCCTTCTTCAGCAAGGGCAGGAATGCCTGAGAGGAGACAGAGGGGCAGGAGTACACATGGACATGGCACAGGGCAGGGGACCATCTCCTTCCACAGTGGGCAACACTGACACCAGCATTGGGACATCATCCCTCCTGAGCTCCAGCCCATGGCTCCACAAGCTTTTCATCAACTGAGAGCCCACTGGTAACCAGTGTGGAGGCAGGACCCCCTACCACCAGCCCTTCATGCTCCCCCAGGACAGCCCAACTTGGGTGAGGGTCTCACCTGGCTCATCAGCAGGGGCCCAATTGTGTTGGTGGTGTAAATCTCATTCATGTCCTCCAATGTCTCAGTATCAAGTGTGTTCAATTTCACAATTCCAGCATTGTTGATGAGGAGGTTCAGCCCAGAGCCCTTCAGATGCTCCCCAACCTTGGCTGCAGCTGCCTTGATGCTGGCGGGGTTGGCGACTTCTGCAGAGCCAACACAGGGGAGGTCAGAGCCCGTGTCCCCATGGTGGAGTCCCCTCTGTTCCCCCGGAGGTGGCAGTGCCCGGTGGCCCTGCAGGCACCAGCCCATTGGCACAGCTCCCCCCCAGCACAGGACTCCCAGGGTGTGCCCAGCCTGGGCACTTGCCAGAGGAACTGGGGCAAAGGTTCCCCACCTCGGGGCACCTACCAAGAGGGATGATAATAACGTTGGGGTGCTTGGAGGCCAAATTCTGTAATTCCTGTAAGAGAGGGCACTGTGTAGGCATGGAGAGGCTAGAGGGGCTGTGAAGAGGCTCAGCCTTTCCCAGGCAAATCCCATGCCACTCCATCTCCATCCCTGCACCACTTTGTGCCCAACACCCTGCTCCAGCTCCCACATCACAGTTTCTATACATGCCATGTGCCATTCTCCCCTCCACACATCCCATGCACAACTGGTCCTGTAGTGTCCCAAGCCAGCTGACCTGTGCTGCAGGTGCCTGACTGCAGCTCCGACCCCTTACAAACACCATCCCTAATCCAATCTCCCCCTGCCCAGTCTCACCTGTGCTCGCTGTCCCTTGGGGTCACGACAGCCTGCAAAGATCCACTGTGGTGGTTTCGGCATCCTCAGGAAATGCTGGACGAGCCCCAGGCCAATGCCCCGGTTGGCCCCAGTGATCAGAAGGGAGCGGGCGTGGAGTCCTGCCATGGTGCTCTGGCTGTGGCTGCACTGCTCTCGCCTGGACTCTGCCCGTGCTTTTTGCTACTTGGTTATCTCACGTGTTCCCATGAGGACTTGCATCAGCTCGTGGCTCTCGGAAATTCTCTGCGTGCACCTCAATCTCTTGGCTCTGGTCCATACCCATGATCCACTTTTCCTGGTGGCTGTGGAATGACGCAAAGGGAGCCAAGTGTCCTGCCCAGGCAGGGAATGCCCTGGGGTAGTTGTCTGGAGTGCTGCTTTATGTACCTTCCCTGCTCTACTAAACCTGTCCCTTTTGATTTTCAGGGCCGGCACTATCCCTGTCCTTGCACCGCGACACTCTCTCCCACCATCTCCCTCCCTCTAAGGATCCCAGGCCTGTCCCTCCCCTTGCCCAAGGTCAGGCAGGCGAGGCTGGACTCGCTGACTCTGCACAGTGCAGTTTGTTGGCCTTAGTCTGTGCAATGCCAATGCCAGGGTTGGGGATGGAGCAGGCAGGACAGGTGAATGTCCCTTGAGGACCTGAGGATAAAGCAGCCAGGACAGACAAGTGTTCCTTGGCCACAAGAACAGGATCAGAAACTTAGAAACCCTCCAGGACAACTGGGAAAAACCCTCCAGGGCTGACCACAGCATTCCCTTTCCTCAGAGTCTGCTCTGGCAGCACCTATAATATTTAAATGTGATAGAAGGATAATCCCTGCCCCATCCCTGGAAGTGTTCATGGACAGGCTGCATGGGCTTCTGCGCAACCTGGTCTAGTGTAAGGTGTCCCTACTTGTGCAGGGGGGTTGGAACTAGATGGTCTTTAATGTCCCTTCCAGCCCAAACTATGGCTCTGTGATCGTATGATAAAATTCAGTTCTGCCCTGGGTGTGACTTTGGTGTGGCTGGGAGCCAGGGCTGTGCCCAGGTACATGCACTGCAGGTGGACATCCAGCCCCAGGGTGGTCCAGGCACTGCCCAGCTCTTTCCTGCAGTAGAGACTGAACCATCTGATGGACTGAACTCCCAGGGAAGCATCTGACTGGTGGATTCAGGAGCTTGAGACATGGGGGTTTTGGTCAGTTCATCACACATGTTCCCTGCTGCTACTCAAGAAGAGTTGGAGTCCTTCCCCTGCTCCAGCATGGGGTCCCTCCCATGGGAGACAGTTCTCCGTGAACTTTTCCAGTGTGAGTCCATCTCATGGGCAACAGTTCTCTGCAAACTGCTGCAATATGGATCACTCTTCCATGGGGTGCAGTCTTTCAGACGTAGCCTGCTCCAGCGTGGGTCCTCCACAGGGTCACAAGTCCTACCAGGAAACCTGCCTCAGCAGGGGCTCCTCTCTCCACAGTGTGCAGGTCACTGCCAGGACCCTGCTCCAGCATGGGTTCCCCCTGGGTTCACAGCCTCCTTTCAGGTATCCACCTGCTCCAGCATGGGCTCCTCCAGGGGCTGCAGGCAGATCTCTGCACCCCCATGCCCTCCATGGGTTTCAAGGGCACAGCTGCCTCACCATGCTCTGCACCATGGGCTGCAAGAGAATCTCAGCTCCAGTGCCTGGAGCACCTCCTCCCCTTCCTGCACTGACCTTGGTGTCTGTAGAGCTGTTCCTCTCACATATTCTCACGCCACTCTTCTCTGGCTGCAATTACATCTGCACAATAACTTTTTTGTTTTCTTCTTAAATGTGTTATCACAGAAGTGTTATCACAGAAGTGTTAACACTGTGGCTGAAGTGCTCAGCCTTGGCCAGCAACACGTCCGTCCTGGAGCTGGCTGGCACTGGCTCTGCTGGACATGGAGGAAGCTCCTGGCAGCTTCCCACAGAAGCCATCCCTGAAGACCCCCCTCCCCAAAACCTGGCCATGCAAACCCAATACACTGTGACACTTATATCTGTCTTGTCATGCCTTGTCACTACCCTCAGCACCAGTCCACTGATGGAACCTCAGCCTCTGGCACAGGGGTGAGAAGGCACCGACTGCCCCAAGTCACAGCTGAACAGCGTGAGATGAGGAATTTGCCCTCCCTTCAGCCAGAACATTTCCCAGGTTGCTTGACAGATTTGACCAAATGGCTTTAACACCTTAAGATGAGACGAAGGATGGGCAAGGCTGTTGTGGCAGGATGTTTCTTCCCATGGGCAACCATCTGAGGAGACCCTGGGACAGCCAGGAGCTGGAGCCAAAACTAAAGGAAAGAATGCAAAAACAAAGTAGAGTTCCAGGGATGGCTTGGCATCACGTGTGAACCACTGAATGGGAAACTGTACTAGAGAGTCGGCCATAAGATGGGGAATCCCGGAATGATTGGGTTTGGAACGGACCTGTTGTTTCAACACCCCGCCACGGGCAGGGTCACCTTCCCTTAGGCTCAGAGCCCCATCCAACCCGGCCTCGAACATCTCCAGGGACGGGGCAGCCTCAGCTTCTTTGCTCAACCTGTGCCAGTGACTCACCCCACTATCAGGGACGAATTTCCTCCTCATATCTAATCTAAACCTGCCTTTTTTCAGTTTGAAGCCATTCCCCCNCCGCCCGGCCCCAACCCCGCCTGGCCCGGCCCCGCGTGTCCTCATCCCCTGCTTGTCCCCAGCGCATGCCTGTCCGTTCTCATCCCATGCCTGTCCTCATCCCTCGCCTGACCGCAGCCTTTGCCTGTCCCCAACCCTTACCTGTCCCCAACCCTCACCTGTCCCAGCCCTTGCCTGTCCCCAGCCCCTGCCTGTCCCCAGCCCATTCCAACCCTGCCTGTCCCCAGCCCCTGCCTGTCCCCAGTTCTTCCCCCTTTCACAGTTCAGAGAGTTAATAGTTAAGACTTGGTCCCAGAAAAAATAGTTATTGGGTGATAATAAGCAACATGGAAAGAGGTAGAAATAAATGTCCTGTCCTGTGTGGGAGACTTGCAGAAGGCCAGACACACTCCAGAGCTTCGAGTGTCCCCCTCCGCTGTCCGAGCAGGATGCAGCACGACCTGTGTGCCCCCAGCANTAAACCTGCCTTTTTTCAGTTTGAAGCCATTCCCCCTCATCCTATCACTCCACGCGGTTGTCCAAAGTCCCTCTGCAGCTCTCCTATAGCCCCTTTAGATCATAGAAGTGGCTCCAAGCTCTCCCGGGATAGTTCTCATCTAGAAAGGGCCGGGTATGCCAAGGGAAAGCACCGGGTTTGGGCACAGGGATAGGGCGGGGCATAGGGATGAGGATGGAATTGGGGTGGAGGGTCGGGGCGGGGNGCCTGTCCCCAGTTCTTCCCCCTTTCACAGTTCAGAGAGTTAATAGTTAAGACTTGGTCCCAGAAAAAATAGTTATTGGGTGATAATAAGCAACATGGAAAGAGGTAGAAATAAATGTCCTGTCCTGTGTGGGAGACTTGCAGAAGGCCAGACACACTCCAGAGCTTCGAGTGTCCCCCTCCGCTGTCCGAGCAGGATGCAGCACGACCTGTGTGCCCCCAGCAGCGTGGCGTCCTCAGCACAATGGCCTTAGGATGGGTCCTTGCAGAGAAGTGGGTGCATTTGGGTGGATTTGAGCAATCTCCTGGGTTTGTGGCTGTGCTTGGGGTGCAAAACCCTTCCCAGGATGATGGAGCACTACTTACAGCTTGGTGTCCTGTCTCTCCTCATGTAGCCTTGTGTGTGTGGACAAGAATGTGGCTTCTCCCAAACTCTATGTCCTGGAGCCATGGATTGCAGACCTCTTGGTGAATTATGAGCAACGGGATGAGCGTGAGAATTTCCTGGCTGGGCAGGTGGTGCGGGTAGGTACCCATAGGGGCCATCCCAAAGTGCTCCCACAGCCTTTGAAATCTAAATTCTGGGAAGTGCGCTGTGGTTCCCAGCTCGGTGGCTGTGGGTGTGCAACTCTTCCTCACCAAGACTCTGATTTTAATTTTTATATGAGGAGGAAGAGCTTGGTGTCCTGACCACTTTCCTGTGAAGCTTGTTCCAGGTCTACAAATAAGAGTTCTTTTTTTCCCCCTCTCCAATCTCTTGACAGGTCTTGAGTGACTCAGCTGCTCCTGACCAGCCTGGGGTCCTCCAGGATGCTGTGGTGCAGGTCTCTGATGGATCCTGCTACATCCGTGTGGTCATTACACCTGAAGCTCTGCAGGCAGAGGAAAAGTGGGTTCCACCGTGACTTGGCATGGCTGGGACAGCAGTTCTCCACAGCTGCTGTGAGGAGCTGGGGCTCCTGCCTGGTCTTGTTTCAGGTTGTGTTAAGCTAAAGCAACCTCAGGGTGGGAAGTTGGTGTGAAAGAGCTGCCAAGGGAACAAAGCTGGAATGCCCTTGCTCTGGTGTCTGCTGGTTGGGGTGGGCAGGGATCCGTGGCAGAAGCTGTGATGCCATTAGAAAGGACTGTAGAGCCCTTGGGTTTTGTGGAAGGAGCCAGAGCATTAACTTTGGTAGCCTGGGCTGCTCCTTCAGTGCTTTCCTCCATTTCCCCATTTGGACAGTCTTGCACTGAATAAGCCAAGGATAAGCAGCACAGTGAGGCTGCTCTTAGGCAGGAATTACTGAGGAATAAGGAGCTCTTGGTGCCTGCTGCTCATGCTGAGACATGTTCCAGAATGCCCCAGTGTGGTTGGCAGAGCTCTTGTGGGAGCCCCACTGTGTGTCGGGGGGGGTCCAGCTTCATTCTTCAAGGCATTCCTGCTCTGCTCCTTTTCCAGTGCTCACCTGCAGCTCAGGCTTTCCAGCCTTTATTGCAGAATTATCGTCCTGCAGAAGTACACGGTGTGTTTTCAGGATGAGGCCAGGCTGGTAAGTGCTCTGGGGACTGGAAGCAGCCCGTTCCTTTACCTTGCTGTGCTTCCTGCACTCTTGCCTGCTTCCAGCTGCTCCCAGGAGCTGAAGGCAGGTGATGGGTGGCCTTTCATCTCCATCTGCAGCTCCTGTGGGGTCTGTGGCAGCTGATCTGGGCAGGGATGAGCTGGGGATGGAGTGCATCTTCCCCAGGGTCACCTGCCTGTCACCCCTGCCTGTTGGGCAGCTGCAGAAGGCCTGCATGGGCTGGTGGCATGATTCAGAGGTGTCCCCACAGACTCCCCTGGGCTGGCTCACCCTGGCGTGTGGCTCTTGCAGAGCCATCAGCTGACACAGGAAGATACAAACTCCCCTTTGAAGGGGGGTTGTCCTTTTTGAGGGGACCTTCTCTTAGGCTGGAGGGTTGGTGGCAGAGCTGGGGTGGGTGTGGGAGTGCTGGCTGGTCCCAGGGGAGGCAGGGGCAGAGGTGGGACTCAGGGATGCCTTACAGGCTCTGTCCTCCCCACAGGAGGACTGCGAGTTTTACCTCACGGCCCAGCAGTTCATCGTGCTGCCCATGCAGAGGCAGAGGATGGAATCATCTGATGGGTATGGCCCATGGGATGGGTGGGTGGAGCTCTGCTCAGGGGGTCTTCCTCATCTTCCCACAGCAGTGCTGACCCTGGGTGTCCTGATGGGACCTGCTTGTGGCAATCCCTTTGGGAAGAGGGATAGTCTCTGTGGCAAGGGAGAAGGAAGATGAGGATTTGGAGGGAATCAGTAACCAGCTTCTCTCTTGCTGCAGGAACCAGGATCCCTCTGTGGTGAAGAAGATAAAGGAGCTCTGGCAGTAAGTATGGGGCTGAGGGGTGTATCCAAATACCCTGATGAGAGTGTGCAACCTCAGACTGAGGTTAGAGCAGGCTGGCAAGGGCTGGCACAGGTTATGGCAGCTCCTGGTTAACCTGTGTGACTCCTTGCCCTGGAACATGACAGAGTTGAGTAGACCATGAAAAATGAGATTGTGGTGATACATTGATAGCCTCTTCCTCTGGGCTAGGAGGAAACACCTGAGGGGAGCTTGTTCCTGCCAGTGGTGGGCAGCACAGCTGAGTGGGTGAGCCCTGCACAGCTCATTCTTCACCCTTGGAGATCCACCTCTGGAGATCCTCAGGGCCTTCCATCAGTCCATCTCCAGGGGTGAGGCACCCTAATGGCTATTCCTGGCATACTGAGCACAGGCCAGTGGCCAGATCAGCACCCAGTGGGGGATCCACTGGCTTCACAAGCAGCTTCTTCCAATCCAGGGTGCTTGATCTGTGACCAAGAGCTGCATATGTCCCAACCCTAACTTGACACTGTCTTCTTCTTGGTTATTACAGGAAGAATCTTGCTGTGAGGAACGCTCCTAGCTCAGGTAAAGGGTTGTGGGGGGCATGCAATGCTTTGGCTGCCTGGGGGGGAGCCCCTGGGTTTCCTCAGCTTGGTCTATGTTAGGCAGAGGTAGCAGAAACCTGGGCAGATCTCACAAGTATATATTGCTAAGCCCAAAGCAGGATGAAATAATGCTGACAGCTAAAGCAGAGTGGGACATTGCATGCCTGTGCTCATGCTGCTGGTTCAGGATGTGTGAAGAAAGGAAAGATAGTTTATGGAAGCAAAGGAAATGCAGAATTTTGGGTGTTCCCACAGGTTTCAGTGCTGTGACAGTCACTAGGCCATGCAGCAGAGTAGAATGTTTGCAAGTGAGGCTTGTCTGAGTTCAGCTGTCTCCTCCACTGATGTCTGTGTTCTTGCTCCAGAGCCCTCTGTCTCTCAGCTGATTGATGCCATAGGACAGAATCAGCTGGAGATTTTGAAGGAAAATGCTGAGGCATGCTTGGATCTATGGAACTCAAAGGAGAAGCCAGTGACAGTGGAGGATGAGGTTCCCATCACCCAGTGGGAGGCAGAGCGCAAGAAGGAGGTCAGTCTGTCTGCTGGGACCAGCTGAGACAGTGCTGTGACAGCTTGGGGTGCTCTGGCAGGTGGGAGAAGGAAGGGAAAGGACAATGGGCAGAGCTGGAGGTTTGCTGGGGAGGGAGATGGTGTTGGGTGGGCAGGTACAGGTGGGCTCCTGCATCTGGAGAGGGAGTGCCCAGCAAAAACCCTGCCACGTGTCTCATTTCAGCAGGGTGAGGATGTTTTCATGGTCCCAGTCAGCACCCTGGTGATCCCTCCTGAGGAGGAGCCAGTTGTTTGTGATTCTTCTGAGGCAGCATCTGCAGGGTACACAGGTGGGCAGTGCAGCACCCAGGCATGTGAAATGAGGGGCTCCCTAGGGTGAGGAGAATTCCTTTGCTCTGGGTGTGCCTCATGCTGGGGATATGACCAACAATGCCCCTTTCATTGCAGATACAAGCCTAGCAGGTCCTGGGAAGAGCAGTGATGACAGGACAGTGCCTGGAGACCCAAGTGTGGTATCCCAAACCAGCTGTGAGTAATGGGACTTCCAGATCCTAGAATAATTTGTGTTGGAAGGAACCTTAAACACTATCTAGCCCCAATCCCTGCCATGAGTGGGGACACATTCCACTAGACCAGGTTGCTCCAAACCCTGTCCAACTTAGCCTTGAACACTTCAGCCATCTGTGCCAGGGCCTCCCCATCCTCAAGGGGAAGAATTTCTTCCAAATATCTAATCTAACCCTGCCCTCTGTCAGGGCATGGTCAGATTAGGTATTTGAAAGAAATCTTCACTGGCCAACCTGTGCCAAGGCCTCCTTACCCTCACAGAGAAGAATTTTCTCCAAATACCTAATCTAACCCTGCCCTCTTTCAGTGTGAAGCCATTCCCCTTTGTCCTGGCACTCCATGGCCTTGTCTAAAGTCCTTCTCCAGTCCTCTTGGAGCCCTTTCAGATAATGGAAGGTTCTCTAACATCTCCCTGGAGCTTTCTATTCTCCAAGCTGAATAACCCCAACTCTCTCAGCCTGTCTCCATAGCAGAGGTGCTCCAGACCTTGGATCGTCCTCATGGCCTCCTATGAACACTCCAGGTCCCATCCAGCCTTTAGTTTCCTCTACAGTTGACTCTCCCCATCTCCTTGGATTGAGCGGAGGAGGTACTGATGGGGCCAGGTCTTTGGGAGACTTTGAACAGCCAGGGAATGGTCCCATTCCTCCAGCTTCCTGAAGCTGCAGCTTTGGTTCATTGTGCTCGGAGCACAGGAAGTCATTTTGATGCCATCACTGAGGATGAGTCTCCTGCCCTGGTGTGGGCTCCTCACTGGCTCTGGCTCAGCACCAGGATGGGTTTGTGTCACCTTACCGGGCTTGGGGGTCACCAAGCTTTGCTGCAGAATTACCTGCGGAAGCTCCATGAAGAGGAGGTGAAGGGAAGAACTGTCCTGGATAGTGCAGTGTGTAGGAGAAGGCCTTCTTCATACCTGCCTGCTCTCTGGGCAGTGTCTGCCTCTCCACTGCCTGCTGAATGAGATCTTGGAAAGGGTTTCACTAGAATACACCACATTTTGGGCTGGAAAGGGCTGCAGAGCTCCCCTCAAGCACTGTCTCTCTCTGAGGCCTTGTGCACAGGGGACCCACAGGGAATGGACAGCTGCTTTCTTTGCCAAAATCAACCCTCCAACTTCTTCATTGCAGATGCTGCATCACCGACCTTGTCAGATAGCTTGGAGGGATCCCTGGACAACCCCTGGAACAGGATGCCCTCGTTGTCTTTGACCCCGAGCTCTTCAGAGGGTGAGTCCCCATGTCCCAGGGCATCCAGCCTGCCTTCCTGGCAGGAGGCAGCTCCTCTCTTCTCATTGGGTGTAGCTCATCCTGGATGCTGGCTTGGTTTCCCCTGGCCATAAAGCAGTGCTGTGGTGTTCCCATTGCCCTGCACCTGCATCATTCCACCCCTGACACTCTTCCTGCGTGTCAGGGCAGGTCCCACCACCAGCCCCCTGCTCCAACTGATGATGCTTTTCCTCTTACTAGAGAAGACCTTTCAATCTGACCCTCCCCTGAAGACCCAGAAAGATGTGGCTGCTGACAGCAACACGGCCGACCTGTTGGAAGTGTGTATCCCAGGCTCTCCTGAGGGCTTGCCCCAGGGGGAGCCAGTACAGACCTCCTCTCCCTCCCTGCTCCGCTCCTGCGGCAATCCCAGTCTGGCGGAGATCAGCACCAGTGAGGCAGCAGCAGCAGCCTGGGATACCCTGTGCACTGATCAAGGCCCACAGGGATCAAGGGGCCCTCAGGCCACCCTGCCCACTCTTTCTCCAGTTTTTCCAGTCTTGCCCAGCAGCAAATTGCAATCCCTGCCCGACAGGATGCCTTGCAGGGAGCAGGCCTGCTCCAGTGGCACAGCTTCCTCTCCAGATGCATTGAAGCCTGGGCTGGCTCACACCAGGACAAAGGGAGGGGAGGCTGTGGGTGCCAAGAGGAAGCTGACAGAGGAAGATGATGAGCAGGCCTGCAGTGGGCAGCAGCATGCCCCAGGCACCTCGAAGGGCAGGGGGAATGGCACAGGCGGGAGATCACAGCTCGTGAGCCCACAGGGTGCAAAGAAGAGCAGAAAGGAGACAGGACTGAGGTGTAGAAAGAAGCTTGAGGAGGAAGAGGAGGAGGAGGAGGAAGAAGAGGAGGAAGAGGAGGAAGAGCAAGCATCCTCTGCAAGAGCTGGGCCCAGCTCCAGGCTGCAGCAGCGCAGAGCTCCAGAGCGGGTAAATATGAAGCAGCTGGTGAGGTCCCCTGAGGGCTGGGGATGCCTGGGGAGGCTCTCTGTGCCCACACCACTGGTGTCCATCCCCATGATCATTCCTCACCAGGCTGCTGGGGCTAGGAAGTTGGATGCAGGTGTCAGTGTAGATTGTGGAGGATCTGGGAACACTGAGGGAATCATGAGGGAGTCATGTAATCACTTAAGCTGGAGAAGACCTCATGAGATGCAAGTCAAACCATTCCCCAGTATGGCCAAGCCCACCACTGAACCGTAGCCCCAACTGCCACATCCACAGGCCTTTTAAGTCCCTCTAGGGATGGTGAAGATGTGGTTTAGCCTGAGCTGGGCGGGCACAAACAATTGCTGGAGCATCTTCCAAGCTATCTCGGTAAAATAAGATTGAAAGAACAGAGGGAGAGACACCTCAATCCTTGGTGTTTTCCTGGGGTTACTGGGCTCTCAGGCTGTGTGGGGCAGCACTCTGGGTGCTGTGGCTGGAGCAGACCCATCTCACCCTCCCCTTTGCTTTTGTAGTTCATGGAGAGACCACCCCAGTACGAATATGAGGCACCGAGCCCTGAGCTCTGCCAGCAGGTGCAATCTATCAGGTCAGTGCCTTATCAGCCATGGACTGGTGGCTGTCCCCTGTTCCTGCAGTGGGACTCACATCCCTGCAGTGAGTCCCCAACCTCTGCTTTAACCCTTGTCGCCAGCTGTCCCAATTGTGTGCCCACAGCTGGGTTTCTTCTCACCCTGGCTCCTTCTGTCTGGTTTCTCAGGATCTCAAAGGCAATGCTGAAGTGGGCATGCTGGATGCTGTGTGAAGAGGAGGAGGAGGATTCCTGAGCCCATGTTTCATTCCTTTGTTTCTTCAATGGGTCTTTCAAAACACTGGGAAGAGTGTCTGGGGAGGGATGTGGGGACACCAGAACCTCTGTGCCCCAGGGGACTGCTGAGTGGGCTGGCCTGCCTGCAGAAACCCTGGTTCCAGAGGTGCTGGCCCATGACCTGTTGAAAAGCTAATACCCTCAGTGCCTGGAGGGGAGAAAAGCATTCATTCAGGAATGCCTCTATGTGAGCCACCATCTCTCTCCCACTTTTTCATCCTTTCCAAATGCCTTGTCCCAGCAAATGGGGACAAGAGGTGACCCAGTGCCACCACAGCAGCGATGGCAGAGGTCCCACGACCTGATCCTGCTCCAAAGGTACCCCAGGAGCTTGGATGGTTTATTGAATAAGTTTAGGTAGGGTCCTGCACTGTTTATTACAAAAAATATCCAGCAGGGTTATGCTGTAGAAATTAAAAATTGTATATTTTTTAAATACACAGCTCTTGTATTAAAAAAAAGAAAAAAAAAACCAAAACAAGCATCTTGCTTTGTCGTAAACATCCGTGTGAGGAATGCGTTTGGTCCGGAGCAGAGGGCAACACAAGAGAAAGCCACTGGGGTGTCAGGATCACGCTGGTGCCGTCAGGGAGCTGCGGGGATGGAGCTGCGTGCTGGAAGGCGGTGGGTGGTGGTCCCGCTGATGGAAGCCTGCGTCTGGCGGGGGCTGGAGAGAGCGGTACCCCATGGGGTCAGGAGCTGGAGTGGTGAAAGTGCCTTGGGAACGCTTCCTAAAAATAGCTGGCTGCCTAAAATCACCGGCTCCCCCGCTGCAGCCCACAGCGACAGAGGGCATTGGGGACTGCAACACCGCTGGATGCATCCTGCAGGCTCTGACAGTCCCTGGGCATCCTGGGCGATGCTGGTGGCCCGGCTGTCCCCGTGGCAAAAACTGGGCGATGCCATCATTGGCACATCCATACCAGCCTGGTGCCGCGTCTACCCTCTCTGCACCCCAGCTGCCAAGCACCCCGGCACGGCACACTTGCTTGCAGGGTTTTATTGGGAACAGCGTGGTGACATGCAGGGGCTTCACTGTCCCAGGGCCGGCTCCTCCCGGCCCGGCACCGGGCGTCTTTGGTCTATGGCAGCTGAGTCTTGTGCATTCCCAATAGTTTGTGCCAGGGCTTGCGGCTGCTCACCCTCAGTGCCTGTGCCAGCCTGTGGCTCCTCCAGCCCGGCACGGGGCCAGTCCTGCGGCGTGGCACCTACAGAGGTGTCACATGGTGTTAGCATGGGGGGACCCTTGGTACCCCAACACCTGCTTTAGCAGGGAGGGGAGCATCTCACCTTCAGCATCCGAGGTTGGTCCGGGCTCACCCTCCATCTCCGAGAGGGACTCGTGCTTGGTCCTGTGCCTGAGCACAGGCGAACGCCGCAGTCGCAGGGGAACGGTGCTCACTGGGGGAAACACAACCCAGCCCCATGTTAGGGTGGGGCACAGTGGGCTGGCTCCTGCTGGAGCTGATCCCAAAGCCAAGTTCCCCTTGGGAGCTTCCCAGTGTGGCAGTGCTATAGTCTATCACTCACCAGCACCACCACCCACCTCTGCTGGTGTTAGGTGCAAGGAGGACTTGGGGTCCCACTTCAGACCCAACTTACTTCCCAGCTCCACCGGGCACTCGGGCTCCCTGAGCTGCTCCTCATGGACGGACAGTGCTCGGCGGCCGGTCCCCCGTGGCGCTGCCAGCCGTGCCATCAACCGGTTGTCTGGAAAAGCCATGTGGAGGTGCCATTGAAGGACAGCCCACAGCATCCTGCTTGGCAGGCCCCATCAGCACCCAGTGCCATGTGCTTGGCTCTCTGCTGCCCTCCATTCCCAAGGGCTCCAAGAACAGTTCCAGCAGTGGAATGAGGCACCCATGGGCAGCTCGTGCATCCCTACCTTCAGTATTGGGCGGTGTGGGCAGGGTGGCAGCACCCACCTCCCCACCATGGCTGACCCTCCGTGGCAGCACCACCGGCACGGTCCTGCCCAGCCGTGGCAGGCTGCTGCTCCAGCCCTCCCGGCCCCCGGGCTCCGGCAGCCCGCTGGGCTCTGCCAGGGTGAACGAGCGCCGGGGCTGGTCGGAGCTGGTGGCCGGTGGCTCAGCGGGCAGCTGCCTTCCCAGGGCTTTCCAGGCTGGCCGGGGCTCAGTGCTGGGCTCCGTCGCGGCGGCTGGGCTGCGGAAGGGTGCATCTGTGGGGCAGGCAGGATGGAGCTGTGGGTGTCCAGAAGTGGCAGCCCCAGGGATGGTTCTTGGTGCTGGGAACCAGCCTGCAGCCAATCCAGGGACTGGGCAACGGGCTGGATGTCCATCCGCTATCACCAGGGATGGGCACCCTCCCGAGGGTGGAATTCTGCCCTCATACCTGTGCCCACCAGTCCCTGTTGGCTCCTGTCCCCGTGCTTGGTGTTGGGAGAGGGGATAAAGCTCCCTGGCCCAGGGGCTGGTGTGACCCCCCCCAGCATGCACTGCTGACCCACCTGTGGACACAGAGTGTGTGCGGGCCTTCAGAGAGGGGGGAGAGTCCGCAGAGCTGTCCACGATGTCCCCTGCAAGCACAAGCCACCAGCCAGCATCAGTGAGCTGGGGTCTGCCCAGTGCCACCAGCACCCAGCAAGGGGAAGATGGAGTGGGACACACAGCTGGGAGTCCAAGGGGGCCTGCCCATGGCCACCCATGGGTGCCCAGCTGGGTGGGGGTCAGGGTGGGCAGGGTGCAGCCTCTCACCGTCTGAGCCGGCTTTCTTGATCTCGCTGTCTTTGCTCTGCAAGGAGGAAAAATCTGTTAAGGGGGATGTCAGGAAGGCAGTGCCCACAGAGACGATGGGTGCAGAGGGCAGAGTGCTGCTGCCAGGCTCTGAGGTGGCTGCAGGGGATGGGTGCATGCCAGGAGAGGAGGGACAGACTGACAGACACCATGCAATGCATAGGAACCCATCCCTTGCAGAGGGTTAGGTGACAGGGCAGAGACCATGGGCAGTGGCAGCAATGAGCTGGGTGCTCCCACTCCCAGCGGAGAGATGTCCCCCCACTCTATGGACCACCATCTCCTACCACCCTGGAGGTGCAGGGTCCATCCCAAAAATAGAGCCAGTCCCCACCTGCTGCTTCTTGCTGTCAGCAGCCGGGCCCTTGGTGACGCCGATGCGATGGAGCATGACTTGCATGCGCTGCTCGAAGGAGCTGGACAACTCCCCCTCGCTCTTCTCCAGGTGCCTCTTCTGCAGGAGAGACACAACCCTGCCAGGAACATGGATCCACCACAGCACCTGTGGCACCCACATTGCCAACCCCAGGCATGCTGCCAGGAGATGGTGACACGGACACGATCCAGTGGGGATATCCCCAGCCATCACTCCAGTGTCCCCACATTCCCTGGTAACCCCACCAGCACCCATGGGTGGGAGCAGCACCCACCAGGCAAGCTGAACAGCTGTGGAGGCCTGGTGACTGTCACAGTGCTTACCTTGTCATGCCTGACCCCCAGTGCATCCTCGTCCTCCCCGGACAGCAAGATGAGTGACTGGGACTTGCCCTCCCGAGAGTACTTGGGCCGGATTCTCCGGGCAGAGTCAGGGGTCTGGCAGTGCTCAGGCTCTGCGTGCAGCTCGGCAGAGAGCCCCCCCTCCTCTGATTTACTCAGGGGCTTCCCTGACTCGCCCGCCTTGCTGGGGGCTCGTAAAATGTCACTGAGCATCGAGCGCCTGCTCCTAGGGGCGGTGGGAACACCCTCAGGCTCCTTCTCACACCTTGAGCCCCGGCTGGACTTGGGTTTCTTGAAGGCAAAAAAATTTCCGATTTTCTTCTTGAGGGTGCGGGAACCAGAGGGAGCCAGTGGGGCTGATCCCGGGCAGGTCTCCGGAGTCGTGGGGCTGGAGAGAGATGAAGCATTGGAAAAAGTGAGCTCCAGGCTGCCAAGAGGTGAGGGATCAGTTTTTTCTCCCTGCCCACCCTAAAGGGATGGATCCAGACCCTGGACACACCACCTGAGATGGCAGTGTCCTGGCAAGGGCACCCATTCCCAGCATGGCTCCCATGGGTGCTACCTCATTGCCTCCCCATTGTGCAGCAGACTCCATGGTCACATCCTGCACACCATGGGTGCCATCCCATTCCTCTTCCCAGAGCCTTGCCCTTCAAGAGATCCCCGAGTGTGCTGCTTTCCCCAGCATCCCTTTCACACTGGGACCAGCAGCGTTTGCTGAGAGGCTGCTGAAACCCTGTGGATGGGTGTGTGCAGGGCAGGTGAGGGGCCCTGAGCATCCCCAGGCTTACGGCAGTGTTTCTGTGATGAGCCTCTTGGCAAAGAAGTCCTCCAGCCCCTCGTCCACACGGGTGATGCTCCTGTCCTCACTGTTCTCACAGGCCACGGGCTGCACCTGTAAGTGACAGTTGCTGCCAGCCCAGCACAGAGCAAAGGTGCCCCAGGCGTGAAGGTGTGGCACCCACTCCTGGGCATGAACAAGTGTGTGCCCCTGCAGGACGGGTGCTGGCACCCTCCATCTCATACCCAGTATTAAAGCCAAACCATGGCATTCTCAGCAGCATCCAAGCTCTACTCCCTCTCCCTCCCTTGAGCACTGGGAGCTCCAGGCAAACCCAGGCTCCTTCCAACCCCCTTGCCCAGCACAGTGGCTGAGGTATGGCACTTGTACTGTGGGAGAAGCCTTTGGCAGGGATGATTTCTCCATCAGAGCTCCAAGAAAGGGACCCCTGCACTGCTGGTGGGTGATGGAGCAGGTGACCAGCAGGGACCCGTATCTGCATCCTTCAGATGTTTCAAGTCCACCCTTGAGTTGCCACTGCAGCCTGCATGAGAGCCACCTGCTCCATCCCCATAGCAAAGTGGTCCACACCATGGCCAAGCCTTCCTCCATGGCACCTTCCTCTCCCTGGCATGTGGCACTGCATCAGTGGCTTCCTATCGATGAGAGGGAGGCGCTTTCCCATCGGTGGCATTTCAATCCATAATGACTTTTCATTACGGCTGGATTGATGCCGCTCAGGAGCCGTTCCAGCCATCTGAGATCTGCTCTCCCTGTCACATCATATCCATCAAAGCCTGTCCTTGCTCAAGCCTTGGCCCACCCTGGGTGCCAGGCGTGCCTGTCCCACTGCAGGGTGATGGCTCCCTGGCCCTATCAACCTCCAGCACCCACCCTGCCCATGGGAGCACCCACCCTGCCCATGGGACACAGTTCCTGCCTCCCCTGCCAGCCCTGATCCCACCACGATCCAAGGGCAAGCATCACCACAGCCGTGCGAGCCAGCTACCAGCAAGTGAAAGGATCCAGCTGCATCACGGTGGCATGGGGATGAGGTGATGCCAGCAGGATCCAGCCCCAGGGACAGTGATGGAGCTGGACTCACCACTGACTGCACCCAAAAGTTACTTTTCCTTTGGGAAGGGGGGTGCAAAGGTACGATCCCCATCCAGTCGCCTGTTGGATGGGGGGAGCACAGCCCACCTCATCACGGCTGGCAGAGCCCCACCAGCACCACCGGGAGCCGTGGTGGCCACCAGTGCTTCAGGGATGATGGATTTTGGATAAGGGGGAGCAAATGGAGCTCAGGAAGGAGGCAGCTGGAGCCATTGCCGAACACATCGCTGGCCCTCTGCACCCAAACTCTGCAGGGTTTTTCATTCCTCTCCTGGCTCCCACCGCTCAGCATCTTCCAGTGGGGAGCAGGAAAGAGGATGGATGATTCCCCTCGCCCCCCCCAGCCCCCTTGCCCATCCTTTCAGGCTGCCCCCCTCCGAGGAGGAGGCTCCGGCAGCGGCTGAAATGCAGAATAATAAACCCACCGCGTCTTTGCGCATTTCATTTTCCTGCCTTGCAACAAATACTGACCGCAATAATTCACCCAAGCGGGAAAAAAAAATGGGAAAAACACACCGAATACACCCCACCTCCCTCCCTTGCCAGCCGTGCCCCCTCTTACATTCGGCTTGCTGGGCGGCTGCTTGTGCCGGCGGTTGGGCCGGGGCCTGGCCTTGGTGCAATGCTCCAGCTTCTCGCCGGCGGTCGGCAGGTCCATAAGGAATCCGGTGGCGGTGGCAGGCTGCGTGGCGGGGAGCGAGCCGCTCGCAGGCTCAGCATCCTTTGTGGAGGCAGGGCGTGCCGGCGGCGCGGCGGGGCTGAGTGACGGCGGCGCCCGGTGAGCTCGGAGCCCGCTGGCGTCTCGACCCGCTGCCGGCTCCAGCTCCGAGACACCTACGAGAGGCGAGAGGGTCCCTGTTGACACCCGCTCTCGCCAGGCCTCCCCATTATCGTGATCATCATCATCACCATCATCATCATCATCATCATCACCGACGCCGTCACCTTCGCCCACGCGTGGAGGGTCAGCGGGGCGCTGGCTCCGCCGCGGGGAGGGGAGCGTGGCCGTGCCCGCCGGGAGCGTGCGTGGCGGCTTTGCGGCGCAGCCCGGGACGGATCCTGCCGCCGCCGCTAGAGGTTTGCGTGCGGGGGATGCTGCGGGGGGAATTGCGGGGGGATGCTCCGGCAGGGGCCGAGCTGAGCCACGCAGCCAGCCCCGAGACTTGCAGCAGACAGCGGTGGTACGGCACGAACTCTCCCAGCGCCGGCCCGGCGAGCAGCACTCACAAACACACCCGTTTTGCTCTGCAGGCAGTTTCTCACCCCCTCCCCTCCCCTCGTACCCTCTGGATGGGCACAGGGTGTTGCGGGCCTCAGGGATCCCCTGGGGACACAGGGGTGCTGAGTGCTGGAGTCTGCATGAACTCTGCTTTAGCCAAGGCAGTCACCCATCAGCTGCTCATTGTCTGTGCCACCCCCCGAGATTCCCTTCCCAGGCATGCAGGGCTCTGGGGGCAACACCAGCAGCCAGGGAAACCCGTGGGCAATGTCTTCTCCCCAAGGCTGTTGGGTGAGGGGGTGATGTCTATGCCCAGGGTGGATCCTGGGTCAGCCGTTGGAGATCCCACAGTACCCACAACCACAGACGAACCTCCCACCCCTAACTGGCTGTGTGGGGAGGGAGTTCAGGGCATTTACTCCACTGCCCGAGGGCACTGAGCCAGCCCAGGCCCTAAACCAGCACAAGAGCAAGGTCAAGGCGAGCTTCCCCCAGAGACCCCAACCATAGCCCTGGGAGAGGCTCTCTGAAGGGTCCAGAGAGCCCAGTTGCCCTCAGCCCATCACCATGGTGGGTTCTGACCATGAGGCCCCCAGGTTGCTGCTGTGAGCCCCCCACCCGTGCCATGCCCCATGGAGGCAGCACAGGACCCACTGAGCTGCAGCAGAGGGACAGTGCCATGGTGACCTTACTTCTCACAGTTGGTGTGGGTCGAATGCTCCTGAACTGCTTGTTTCTCCTCCGCAGGGCCATCTTGTACTGCAGGGAGAGAGGGTTGGTGGCAGCTCCGCCATGGACAAGCTGGCTGTGCCAAGAGGCATCCCATGGCAGCCAGAGCCAGCCAGGCATCGCCCGGTGATGGGTGCAACCCCTCCATCACCCCTAGGCTCCCAGGGCTGCACCCCTTCATCTTGTGCCAGCTCCAAAACTACCCACAGTGCTGGATTGGATACTTCCCCATCCACAGCCATGCACCACACTGGATCCCAGCTCCCAGAGCAGCAACTGTAGGACAAGGTACAAGCAGCCAGGCTGCCACAAGGACACTCTCCAGTGCCAGCAGAATGGCCTGGCTGGCTAATGGTCCCATTTCCCAGCACTAATTGCCTTAGCACTGCCCTGGGGGGGTGCTGGGGGGTGCGTGCACCCGGAGAGGCTGTGGTGATAAGCCCGGCATCATCCGGTAAGGCGGATAAAGGGCGGTTATACCGCGGGCATCACGCGGGGCAGCGGGACCCGACCCTACCTCCTCTGCGGCCAGGTCCGGAGGATTCCTGCCCCTCGCCAGCGCCGTGGCATCGTCCTCAGCCGACTCCGGCAGCAGCACCAGGAGGTCGAGCCCCTGCTTGGAGAGGCTCTCTGCCTAAAACCATTAGGAAGCGCTTAAATTATCCCAGGGGCTGAAGCGTGCTCGGCTGCCCTGTGTGCTCCGTGCTGCTCTGCTCCCTACCCACGGCTGGGATTTGTGAGCGGATTTAGGCCTGATTAGCCGGTGTCCAGCCCAGTGCAGCTGCCCTGCTGCAGGAGTGGCCGGTGCCCGGCGTCACCCCAGCACTCCCCACCACACGGCAGCAGCGCTAGGACTTTTCTCAGGGTGTTAATGTTGCTGTGAGCACACTGGGAGAGGATTACCTGGGAGGAAAAACAGCCTGGGTGGGAACTGTCCTGCTTCCCAGACTGCAAATCCATGGTAACAGCATTGGCATCCAGGTACCTGGACAATGCTGGGGTACCGTGACCCCCATCCTGCATCCCAGCCCCACATCCCCATCCCACAGGTGCTGGCAGCCCCTGGCACTCACCAGTTTGCACTGGGCCATGGTCAGGTCTCCCAGCACGGCATCCACAATGCAGTCGGCTACAGCGGCTGTGACGGACAGCTTGATTTCACTGGGAGCAGAAAGAGGGCTCTCAGGGCCAGCACCCACCAACCCTGCAAGCCATGGGGCCTCCTCCCCAGGGAGGGCTTTGCTGAGGAGATGGATGCTTGGCTGTGGCACCCAGGACATGCCCATGTGCTGTGCCTTGCTGGGTCTGTGCTACCAGAGCAGGAACAGGAATAGGCACTGGCAGGGATGGATCCAAACTGGATCCAAGCAGAAAGCAAAGCCACAGCTGGAAAAACACAGCAGCAGGACCTGGCACACCACTGCCACAATGTGGGGAGAGGAGAAGTTGGTAGGGAGCCCCCAGAATGCTCCTCTGGCCCCACAAGTCACTGCCAGTGGCTGAGCGAGAAGGAAGAACAGCACATCACCCACTTCAGCTTGCTGAAGACATCAGTGACCATCTGGTCCAGGACAGTGCTGAGGCTGAGCTGGTCCTGGAGGCAGATCCGCTCTGACATGGCACTGACCAGCTGATCCCGGAGCCCGCTCTTCTGCACCACAGCTGGGCACAGGCCGTGTGCTGTGTCCAGCACCGCCTGCATGATTGCCTGAAGTTTGGGGAGGAAAGGAAGGCTTCAGTTTCTTTTCTATCAGGATTCACATGGTTTTCAGTAGACACCAACCCCCTTATCCTCGGGCCAAGGGTGATGCACATCCTGTGCTGCCCATGGGTGCCCACCTGGATTTCCCGGCTGCAGGTCTGTGATGCTTCCTCTGTGAGACACTCCAGCTTGTGCTGCAGCTTGCCGTTCTGGTAGGGGGTGTTTCCTGCCTCATACAAGAGGGGCAGGATCTGACATGGGAAGAGAGATGGTGTGGATCATCCCACGTCACCTGATCTTCTCTTCCCGTATTTCCATGCACAGCCTGCATCACCCACATCAGCTGGGGAGACCCACTGATCTTTTGGCTTTGCTGGCCAGGTTTGGGCATCCTCGTCCCTCACAGTCCCTGTGTCCCCTCAATTTCTCCCCAGCACCCACTGATTCTCCTTCCCCTCTTGCACCCCACTACACTGCTACCTGCATCTGGGAGACCCTTACTCAACCTTTTCACCACCTTTCCAACATCAGTACTGTCTTCTTAGATCCTATCTCTGCCAGACTAAGTAACCAGGGGGTGCCAGAGAGTTGGGGAAAAGGGGAAAGGAGGTGGTTTGAAGAAAAGTAGAGGAGGAAGAGGAAAAGATGCAATGGGGAGAGAGAACCAAGGACAGGAGGATCAAACAAATATCTGACAGAGCCAGGAGCTGCCACGCCAACAAGATGGATTTTGTCATGGGCTGATGGAGCATTCTCATTGCTGGGGTGGGATGAGGGTGCCCCAGGGAGGGACCCCTCAGATTCAGGGAGGTTTCTCACCAGTGTGGGCATCTGTGGGTGGCAGGGTGTTCTCAAGAGCTGGAGCACCCATCTCTCCCAAGGAGGGAGGAGTGAGCATGGGGTGCCAGAGGAAGGGAGTTGTAACCCTGTGGGGGTCATGCACACAGCTGTGTGTCTCTGGGCCAAGGGCACTAAGAACATTTTGATCTCTGTTCTAGAAGGGAATTCAGAAATTCTCAGTGGTTCTTTAACGTTTGCAGTGCTCTGTTGGTGGTGTGCAACTGTTGCATCGACATTCTGGAATTCCCTGACTGCTGGTTAATGATGTCATTAACTAATCAATGCCCTGCTTCGATCCCGATCCTGAATGGATGCTGGGTGAGCTGGGGGGGTTTCCCACACGGTGGACTCACGCTGACAGAGAGGTTGGCATTCCTGATGGCCTCCTCAGCACAGAGGATGTCCGTCTCCACCTCCCTACCCGTGCAGGTGCTGAGGATCTCAACGTGCTTCTGCACATTCAGGCAGATCTCATTCACCATCTGGAGCACAGAGAGGCTGTGTCAAGTGCCAGCGCTGGAGCAGCACTGCCAGTTCCCCTCCCTGCCGTGACTTTCCCAGAGAAGAGTGTGCTTGGAGGGGGCACAGGCAGGTTAGAGCCTCCCAGAGCACCCCTGCCTCATAACCCAGGGATGCCACATGGCAGGGATTTGCTGGCAAGAGTGCACAGGGGGCAGGAACACACTGTACAGGTCAGTGCAGCAGCAAGTTATCTCAGCAATGCATATGCATGAAATGCATGGATGCAAGCAGCAGGATTCCAGGAGATCTACTTTCCATCTGTCCCCACCCTCATCATAGGACCATGAAATGCTTTGGGTTGGAAGGGATCTCAAAGGTCCTCTCATTCCAATCCCCCTGCCATGGCCAGGGACACCCTCCACTAGACCAGGTTGCTCGAAGCCCAACCTGGGCTTGAACATTTCCAGACATTTGGCATTCACAATTTCTCGGAGCAACCTGTTCCATCCCTGCAATCTGCTCTGCCCTCCACTCAGAAAAGGTTAAAAGGGTGTTTTGCTGCTTGCAAGAGCTCACACGAGCAAGCCAGGGTCGTTTGGGGCAGCGGAGGAGCAGTCTCATGCAGCAGTTTTTCCATCAAACCTGTTCAGAAGAAGTGGTGAGGATGCCCTGCTGCAGCCGGAAGGTCTGTGCCGGCAGCGTTTGACGCAGCTGGTTCCTTGTCAGGTAGGACTGGAGCTGCAAAGGCAAGAGGCCATGAGCAGTGATGGTGGCACCTGGCCCTGCATCCCCCAGCCCACATCTGCCCCACCTTGTGCACGGCCTCCTCTGTCCTCTCGGGGTTGCTGCGATAGGCCTGCGCCACGTCGCTCATGGGCAGCGGCATTGACTTGAGCGTGTAATTCCTGTGAGGCAGAGAGGGGTGAGCAGGTTCCCCCAGGGCTCATCCCCCCTGTCCATGTCCCCACAGACATGACACAGGCCCAGAGCCCACCCAATGGCAGCCTGGATGTTGTCCTGAGCTCCAGCCCTGGAGACAGGGAGGGCCGAACTCTGGCCCTCAGCAAACCCTGATGGGATGGCAGTGACCACCTGCCCAGGCTCTCCATGCACTCCTTTTTCTTCAGACCTCCAGAGATCTGCACAGCCATACACCAGACAGGGAGGTGGGTGTGCTCAGCAGGTGAACAAACCCTACCCATCTGTCATGGGCAGGGAGGAGAGAAGCATCATATCACCAGCACCAGCAGATCGCCCGTGCTCACTGGAGGCTCCTTGGGTGACACGAGGCTGTGCTGGCTGGGATGCAGAGCCCAGTGGAGTCCCTGAGGTTGGTAATGGGGGTGCCATCACCAAACGGGTGTCAGGTTGCTTTGGTGGCTGCAAGGTCAGAGCTATGGACCAACTCCCTTGGGACATGTATGAAGCTGTGTGATGGCCTTGCTATTCAAGGGGAAAAACGGCCCTGGGGACAGTGACATGCTGGTGACAGAGGCTCTTTTGCATGGAGGTAACAAGCCAGGAGGATCAAGAGGCTCCTTTCTTACCTCTCCAAAGCCTGAGCCACCTCCAGGAGCCCATGAGCAGTTGTGTTGTTCCTGTCCCAAACCACAGTCCTGCAAAAAGAAGGACCTGGGTGAGTCCTCCCCACACTCACACCACCCTGAGGTGAGTGCCAGCAAGAGTCAGCCCAAGGCTGACCCCAGGCACCAGAAAGCCTAAAAATGGGGTTAAAAATCACAATTTTCAGTATTCAAAACCTTAACTTGGACTTTGCAAGGAGTTATAAATCAGGTGGGTGCCTGGAGGGAGTGAGGGGCTGGGAGGACACATTCAGGCACCATCCTGGGGGCAGGGACAGATGTGTCCCAGAGGAACAGCCCTGGCTGAACACTATTCCCTGTCCTCTGCAGAGACCCCTGCTTTGGCTTTGTGTACACAGTGTGGTCAAAAATGGTGTTTTAGGAACTGATGGCAGAGCATGGGACAAAGGCATTGACTGCAAAGGTCTGTCTGCAGCGTGCTGGGCTGTGCAGGAGCCTGGCAAAGAGCTGGCAAATGCCAGGGCAGGGATTGAGCTGCTCTCTTGCCCTTCACATGTCCCCTGCCAGCACTGCCAGATGACTGCCATGGGTACAAAATACAGTCATAGCATCCAACCATGTACCAGGAGTGGTCCAGGACCACATCTGTGGTCACCAGGAGCCATGACAAACCTCCTCTGATGGCATCAGTATCGCAACCATCACATCAGGGCCACCCAGCACAGGGTGTTACAGAGCTGCTGCTACCTGAGCTTGGTGTTGATCTGCAGGGCCTTGGCCAGCATCTTGGCCCCCGTGTCCCCCATGGCGTTGCCGCTGATGTCCAGGGAGACAAGGCTGGTGTTACTGCCCAGGGCACTCAGCAGGACGTTGGTTCCCAGTTTGAGGCGCGATTCAGCCACAGACAGTGACTGGAGAGGCTAGAAAAGGGACAAGGAGGGGGACAGGTGGCAAGGACACATCAAGGTGCATGTCACCCTTCAAACACAGCCTCCATCCCTGTCCAGCAGCCTCTGGGCTGGTGCTGGTTTTGGAGAGAACAAGCGATGCTGAACCCCAAGAAACAGGAGGGCAATGAGTGCTCAGGCAACAGGCTGGATTTAGCTCAGATACCTGGCAGGCAGTGAGGAGAAAAGAGAGGGTTTTTGGGAAAGCTGTGCTGAATCCAGGTTACACCAAGTGTCTCCTCCATGCCTTTCCCCACACACCGGCTCCTGTTTTCCCAGATGAATGGGAACAGCTCCCACTTCTCTGTCTGAGCTTCTGCTTCAGACTCAGGAAAAATAAAAGCAGAAGGACTTGAATTCAAGTGGGAGAGAGGGAGGATTGCTCCCAGCTTGTGCAGGAGGGATCTGGATGGCACCCCAGCATGGAGACTGCACAGTGGTGGCTGAGGGTGACCAGAAGCATGGATGGGATGGTTGTGGTGGCTGAGGGCAAGCTGGACTTACACAATCCTCCTCCTGGGTGAGCTGGACAATGCGGTGCAGGACATCCAACAGACCTTCCCTGTGGGAGAGATGGTGTGTGAGGGGGTTACTTGTGCATGCCCTGGGGTCACAGAGGCAGCTGGCAGAGCTCTGTCCTCCCTCCCACTCTTGCCTGGGCTATGACCCATCTCTGACACTGCACCAGGTGCCGGCAATGCTGTCCCTCCCCCTTGAGTTGGAGCAGCCAGGATGGGCAGGCAATTCCTACCAGCCCAGGGGCTTTTGATGTGGAGAGAGAGTCCAGGTGGGTGCCCCATTCCAGGATGGCTCCAAGCCTTGGTGCTGCTGCTTTGCACTCACTTGGATTTGATGTTGAAGTTTTTCCCCAGGGAGACGTGCCTAATGGATTTGCTTCTGCCAATGGAGAGCACCAGTGTCACCATGTCAGGGTCAAAGCCTGCAGGAGATGGGAGACACCCAAGATGCTCCAATAAAGCCATAGAGGTGGCACCAAGGTGGTCCCTCACAGGAGACCTGCAGAGCCACCAGGCTGCCACAGTGGGATGCTGGAGATGCCCAGGGAAGTTCCTGAGCATCTTCCTCCCTTCCTGGCTCCCCCAGGGAAACCTCAGTGCTTCAAACCCTGAGCCAGCAACATGAGACCACCTCGGATTCAGTGAACTGAAGAGGACTGTACCAACAAAGATGTGAAACAAGAAGTTTTGGCAATTCTTGAGGCAGGAGGGCATAAAGAAATCACCCCACTCCCCATGCTGGGTGATTGGACATGCAGGTCCAGGAGATGGAGGAGATCTTCTCCCAGGCTGGGAAAAAACAACCTACCATTGTCAGACAAGTCCAGGTGACTGATGGAGCTGGCATCAGGGATGAGATCCTGGATGACCTGGGCCCCCGCTGATCTCAGCTTGGAAGAAACAGCAAGACATCAGTACAAGGGGAGGCAGAGAGCCCTGCAAACGAGATCCTGCTGTCCGGGAGGTCAGACAGGGCACAGACCTTCCCACACTGCCACAGTGGGACCCTCTGGCCAGAGGGGTGGTGCCCATGGCTGCTGGGCCCTCACCTCACAGCTGCTAAGATCCAGGTGCAGGTCACTGATGTGACTGTTGTCTGCCAGCCCTTGCAGCAATGCCCTGGAAAAGTCACCAAAATCCCCCATCAGTGCGAGAAATGGGGGCACCAGCACCTGCCATGGGGCACCCCAAAAAGTCCAGTGGGAGTGGGATGCTGGAGAAGGCATCCTTCCCAGAGCTCTGCCTCTCACAGCCCCTTCCATCCATCCTCCCCACCAGCCCTGAGCTGGGTCTCCCCAGGCTCTGCTCACACCCATTCCCCGCAGTCCAACCGCACCTTACGACATCGGCTGGCAGCTTGGTACCTGCCAGGGAGACGTGTCTGAGGGAGCAGGCCTGGCTGAAAAACTCCTTGATGTCAGGGGAGATGGTTTTCACCCTCCTGAAAAGGATGGGTACAACATGGCAACAACTGCAACCCAGCACCAGCCTCCCCCTGGGTACCACTACCCCCTCACGACACCCCAGGGCTTACTTGTGGGAGTACACGTTTTTGGAGAGGTCCAGGTGGATGAGGCTGGTGTGGGGACCGTGGACTAGGGCTCCAAAGAGCTGCCAGGGTGGGGATGTGAGCCATGTGGAGGAGGATCCAGAGGCACTGCAGCCCCTCACACAGCCCAGGGATGGAGGGGGACTGAGGGCAGGGCTCACTGCCAGGACCCTCTGCATGGTACTCACAGCATCCAAAGGACAGTCTGTGCCAGCCAGGCTGAGGTGGGACAGCGAGTGGCAGTGGCGGAGGAGGTTCCGCAGGTTCTGTGAGCAGAGGGGGTTCAGCAGCTTTGCCCTTGAATCCCACCCCCCACCTAGCACCCTGCAGCCCTGGAGTCCCAGTTCCAGCCTGGCTCCTCCCTCCTGCTGAGCACAGAGGTGAATCTGCACACAGGAACCCACTCTCTCATGGGATACATCCTTGCTCCAGATGGCATCTCCCACACTCCCGCAAGGAGATGCAGGGGATGTCCCCAGGGTGTCCCCAGCTACTCCCAGGCAGGCACAGGGTGTTGCAGCCATGACATCCCCATCCCTGGGGTGCTGCAGGGCAGGGCACAGACCAGAGGAGACCAAAGCCATCCAAACCACATTGGGGACAGTGAGAGTGATGTCACCCCACCCCATCACAGCATACTCACACTGATGTCATCCCCAGCCAGGGTGCCTGGGTTTCCAGAGAGGTCCAAGTGCCGGAGGGAGAATCCAATGGCTTTGTTATCTGTCAGGGCCTTGCATAATGTGCTCATCCCTGCTCAGAGAGAGCAGGAGAGGTGGGTGGCTACAGGACCCCTGAGCTGGGGAGAGCCATGGAGCAGAGCAAGGGAACCTCCCTCCAGCTGGGGCAGCAGGACATTGCATCCATGAGGATGCCCTTTCCAGGGTGTCCCTGCAGCCCCTCCAGTCACTCCTTTTGTGGGCTGGGCTCTACCTTTGGCTGTGAGCATTGTCCTGGCCAAGTTGAGGCTCTGCAGACCCTTGGGACTCTTCTCCACGTGCCGGCTGAAGGCAGTGACCCCTGAGGAGAGCAGAGAGCTCTGACTGGCTGTGCCAGCACAGCTGGGTGTCCATCCCACCCTGAGCTGCAGCGTCCAGGACAGCAGGCAGCTGCTGGTGGGATCTGGAGTTGAACAACAGTTATTGTGGGTGTAAACTCATCCCAGCCCAGAATTTGAGTACCTCTGTCTTCCAGCTGATTGCCAGTGAGGTTGATGGTGTGCAGGACAGAGTTGGGATGGCTGCTGAGTGCCTGGGCCATCCTCTGCACGAAGTCACTGTAGAGAGAAGTCACCCATCTGAGCAATGCTTGGACACCTCCAGGAAACACAGCCACCAACCCTGTAGTCTTACAGGGACATGCCACCAGCTCCTGCCTGTGTGGCAGACCTGGCTCCATGTGAGCAGCCAGAAGGAAGCAGAGCATCTCCAGGGGTGGGTGGCACTCACTGGCCTTCCAGGCTATGGGAGTCTCTGCTCCCAGTGAGCTTCCCACCGTGGAGGGGATGGAGCCACACACCCCAGGCACAAGGGTCCATGCATGGACCTCCCTGCTCCATGCACTGAGGGAGGAACCACCAGGCTGCCAAGACCCTGCTCATCACTGCCTTGCAACACCTTCACTTACGCTTTCAACCCACTGTTCTCCAGCACCAGCTCCTCCAATGTCACTGATTTGCTGAGCATGTAAAGCAGCTGCTCCGAAATCTCCTGATTCTGGCAGGGAAGAAGAAAGCCTTTCTGGGAACCTGGCCACCTCCTTTGCACCCAGAGCCACAGCACCAGCACTCACCAGCCTGAAGTCCTTGCAGGAGAGCTTGGTGAACCACAGGTTGAAGGACAAGGCAGCGACACTCAGGGCCACATCCCTGCAGGGTGACAGAGATGAGGGAGTCAAGGGCCAGGGTGAGCCAAGGCCTGTCCCAAATGGGTGACTCAAAACACCCAACTGGGGTCCGTCCCAAGGCATCCAGCCCCAGGGTGCCCCAAGATACCTGGAGTGCCCCAAGACACCCAGGATGCCAGAACACACCCATCCCACAGTGCCCCAACACATCCAAACCCAAGTGCTCCAACTGACCCAACCCTGGGATGCTCCAAGACATTCAACCTCAATGTGCCCCAAAATGCAACAGATCAGGACAGGGGACTGTGGGTTTAAAGCAACCCCCAGGTACAGATCATCTTCCCCAGATTATTCCCTTGGGGAAAACAAAATTAGTCAAAATATTTGCATGCTTCTATCTAAACCTCAGGGCTTTAAATTCTTTTGAACTCTGAGCTGTCCACTGAGCAACATCACAGGTTTTGCTTGAGCAGAAACAAGTTTCTTTTTTACTTCCTCATCCAAAGAAATCTCTAAAACTGTCTTTTTTTGGCCAACTGAACACAGATCCTCTGTTCCCCAAAACACTCAGCCCAGAACTTTGACTCGCTGCAGCCCAGCCCGGCAGTTGCCTCCTCTGAGAGCTGAGCTCTTGCTCTGTTTTTCTTGGGATGGAGACGTAGCTGAGCCCCACACGGAGAGCTCCAGGCACAGCTGGAGCTCATGGCCCCACTGTCAGGTTCTAATCAGGTGGTAACAAGGCTCTAACAGATATCTGGGGGGGCTGGTAGGGAGCAGTGCAAGTTTCAGGGTAGCGAGCAGCACTGGCTGCTTTGCATAGGGAAACACCTGACAGCCACGAGCTGCAAGAAGCTGCTGTGACACTGGGTTTTCAGCCCCATAAACAGCTCCCAGGCTGATCTAAGAGTTAAAAATGAACAGAGAGGCTGCCTGGACTCTCAGCTGTTGCCCCATGGGATGGGGCTCAGAGCGTTTGGTGCGGGGGAGTGTCAGGCTGCAGATGTGGCATCCCTGGAGCGTGTCAGCTGTGAAAGCTTCTGACATGGGCACAGGAGCATGTTGGGTCCCCCAGCTGGGACAGAATGAGGATGAGTACTGGTATGTGGGACACTGCAGGCAGCATGGCTGGGGGACTCACCTGCTCTCCAGATGGCTGAAATCCAGCAGGTTGAATTCCCGGCAGTCCTGGCTGTGGTAAATGTTGTCCACGTCCTTCCCAGAAGGATGGACACAAGGATCAGGCTCAGCACTGGGTCCTGGGGAGGACTTAGGTGCCTGGTGCTGCTGGAGGGACCTGAGACCTTGGGGAGCCTCTTCTGCGGAGTCCCTTGCCTAAGCCCAAAGCCTAAAACCTTCCCTAATGCTCTGGCTGGCAGGGGACATGTCCCAGCTTGGTGGGACAGATTGGTGAGTCTTGGACAACTTCTGCGGGGAATGGTCAGAAGGCAACACACCCCAGGCTGGTGGCAGTGAGGGTGTGGGGAGAGGTGAGCTGGGATCAGTGTCCAGAGGAAGAGGGGACAGTGAGTCCTGCTATGGCTGGGTCCCAGCAGGATCCTCCTCTACTGGGACACCCAGCAAGGTACCAGATTTCCAGGAGCTCCCCTTAGGTCACGGTCTGGGAAACAACCTGGTCCAAGGCACCCTGCTCCCACCTGCACTTTGATTCCAGCCCACCAAGGAGCAGGGGGCACTCAAAGCTGCAGTTCCCAGATCTGGGCTGTGCCAGCCCCAGCAGCTCCATGAGGCACCCACGAGCACCCTTCTTCCCTGCCCACCAAGTGACACACGGCCACTGCCCCATGCAGGGGATGCACCAGCTCACCCACTGGATCTCCTCGCGGAAAGCAAAGCCGTTGTAATCACACAGAGCAGCGTAGGTCTCTGAAAATCCCCCTACAAAGAGAAGGCAGTCTTGGGGGCAGACCTTCCCATGGGAACACAAAGGAGAACTTTGGGAATGACAGGGACTCAGAAGTGATGCTGAGGGCTCCCCCTTCCCTCCTCAAAGGGGAGAGAGATCTACAGTCAGCCCCAAATGGGGGCTGTGGCTTGCACTGCTTGCTCCATGTGGATACCAGGCAAAGCACATTGCTGTGGTGATAATGGAGGTTTCCTGCTCCAGACCAGGTTACAGGAAAGCTCCTGGCTCTGCAGTGGTGCCATATGAGGTGGGTAGGAGCATGCAGGTCCTTGCAGGTAGATACTGAGCAATATTGCTCTCTGTCCTGCTTCTTTATGGGGAGCTACATCCCCTCAAACCTGCTCCTGCCCCATGGGATGGGGTGGGCTAATGGGCAGCAGACCCCAGGAGCAGGGCTCCATCTGACCAAAGCCATCACAGGGGCCCCTGCCAGCAGAGGTGGGGGCTGTCAGCAGAGCTGCTGCTGATGGATGCAGGGCTGGAATGGTCCCCAGGGTGCTCCAACCCTCCTAGTCCTGCCTGAGGGAAGTTATGGCAGGACTTACCACAAGGCCCAGGGTTGCTCTGCAGCATTTCCTCCAGTGAGTCTGTGATCTGCTGGATCCTCTCATACAGGCTGGGGGGGGAGTTCTTGAGCAGTGTCCTGGGGAGGGAGCAGAGGGGTGTGTCAGGGTGGCCAGGAAAAGAGCATCCCCATCACTTTATGCTTAGCTACAACCCTTGTGTGTAGGGTGACCAAAAATATTCAATCAGGAAACAGGGTCTCTCCTCCATCTATGTGTTTTTCTCCTGCTAAAAGCACTGTTGTAGACCCATCCTATATTTGGGATCTTCTAGCTGCAGGTGTCCCAGTTCATAGCAGGTGGATTGGAACTAGGTGATCTTTAAGATTCCTTCCAACCCAAACTATTCCAGGATTCTACATGTTGAGGCTTTTCTGGGCAAAGGGGTTGCTCTTGTTCCTACACAACCACTCCTCAGGAGCAGAAGACCCTTACCCAAGGGATGAGTCTGGAAAGACCTTCTTAAGTGACATGGTGACATGGATAACAACTTGCTCCAAATCATCCAAGGACATGAACCGGAAGGCGTAAGACGCTGCATCTGTTTCTATGACAACCTGCAGGGTCCAAAGGATGAGAGATGCCTGAGCGATCTGGCAGCACACAGCGTCCCCAAGGCCCCAGACACGACAGTGACAGCCATCAGCTCCTCACTGCCAACCCAGCCAGAACACCATAAGCACAGGGAATGCTGTGAGCACCAGGAATTTAGGATAAAGGACGTTAGAATGCCAGAATGAGGCATAAACCTCCTGAAAATTCAACTTAAGCTGCAGCAGAGGCAGCCTGATGCAGTGAGGTGAGAACAGCCTTGTCTCTGCCTGCAGCAGCTGCATCTGGAGGATGGAGGTTTCCTCCCTGAATTTATTTAATTGAGGTTTGGGGCTTTTTTATCTTATGGTTCCTACCAGGAAAAAAAAAATTAAATCCCATGGCAACATGCTCCCTGATTTAATTACACGCTGATTGAGGCGTGGGAGCAGGATGACAATTATCTGCTGGCATCATGCGAGGACGGCGCTTCCGCCAGTGCCCGGGGCTGTGGAGGCAGGAGAACGTGGGACTGCCTGCACATTAACAGTCCCTGGCCTTTCCATACCCCAGTCAGATGTCTCGCCCCCCTCCACCCCGAGGTTTCAACTCCCTGCACCCCTCAGTCTGTGCCCAGCCCCTTCAGTTCTCTCCCGGAGCTCAGCCAGGCAGCCTGCTGAGCAGCACAAGCCCCGTGTGGAGGCTGAGGCTGATGATGCTTTAACAAGAAAAAGCCAGACAGGATATTAGGAAGGACCAGACAGGAGGTTAACCAGGACCACAGCTCTATTTCAGCCAATGCAGCCAAGCCTTGATATCCAGTTCCTCTCTTCCAGTTCTCACTGCCACATCTGCCCCATGTGCCCGCCCCTCTCTAAGAGGATTAACAGGGTTTAAAACACCCTCCTGCTAAATTTGTCTTCACCTTGGTAAGCCTGCAGCCGTTTGTCACCTTGTCCCTGCAGAGCAGGAGGTGCCATGGCCAGGTGCTGTCTGTGGATGCCAGAGGGCAAGAAGTGCAGGCACCCACCCAGCACCCCTGGGTGCTCCTCCAGCTCCAGGCTAATACCCCTGATGAGGATCAACACTGGTGACCCTCAATGTGCAGTGGGGGACCAGAACACCCCCAGATCCTGTGGTGGGCTCTGGACCAGGGTTTGCCATGGGGGAGTGGGGCAGAAGGGGGGGGTAATGCCCAGGTTGGGTTTGTCTCAGTTGCTGGTGCCACTCACCACACTGGGCTCTTGGACAGTCATCTCCCTCACCTCCAGGAAGCTGAAGCTGCTGTGAACCTGTGGGTGAGAGGAGCAGGATCAACCCCAGTGCTGATGGAGAAAGGAAACCCAAGGGTTCCCCCCAGTTCCCACACTTTCCCATGCCTCAAGTAGTGCTTGGCCTTGGCCCTACCCTCCACCAGCCCCCAAACAAGAACCCCTCCCCTTCCCTCTGTCTCTCTCCTCATCCTGCTCTTGAGGGCTCCCCAGACCCAGTGGCCCAGGTGACTCATGGGTCACTCACCCCAGTGCCCCAAGCTCCCCAGGAACCACAGGGCTGTCCCATGGCACAGGGGCCCCACACTTACCCTCACTGGCAGCATCACAGGCAGCACATAGGCTCGCCAGGGTGTCAGGACCTAGGCAAGGTGTGACAAGGGACCATGGTGACATGGGAGCCACCCCTGTCCCTCACTGCAGCCATAAAACAGCTTGCTGGGGTACCAGGAAAGCAGGAATCAGGCCAGACTCTGCACATACCAATATAAAGTCGTCATACTTGGATTTCACCTGCAGCTGGATGCTCAGCACCAGGAGCACCTTCTTTGTCCCCAGGAAGGCGGTGATGCCCTCTGAAAAGACCAATATCCACATGAAATTAGGCTGAAGTCACCTTGGTCCTTTCCCATGTGCCCTGCTGCTCTTGGGGATACTGTCCCTGAATAATCTCCTCTCCCTCCACACCTGACAGCCAGACCCTGGTTGCTCTCAGACAAGACACACACCCACCAGCTGTGGGTCTCCTTTGCTGCTTAGGTGATGCACCCACTTCCCCATCTTCTGCCACAGCCTCAGCCAAGCACTGGGGGGCTCTGGGGTTGGTGGTTCACACTGCCCGTGCTGCCTCATCCACTGGGAGCTGGCACTGAGTGACAAGAAGGTCCTGATTTCTCTTCCTTCCTTTCCGAATTTACCACTGGGGAGCAGCTGGTCACCCAAGTCCTTCCTCTCCCCAGAGCAGCCCAGGTGGTCACATGTGCCAACCTCCCCAAGTTCACAGACTGGTCACTCCCACAGTCACTGGGCCAGTGTGAGCAATGCTCCTGCCTCGAGCACCACCTCTGTGCCTTCCTGATTCATGCCTCTCACTGGGAGAAACAGGGCCAAAACCACAGCTGTCCATCACTGTGCAGAACCAGTGTGGAACCAGGCTTCCGCAATGACATTGAGCCCCGCGGGTCCAGTGGCTTGAGCCACATGTCCCCAGGGACCCACTCTGGTAAAGCTGGGACCTGAGGCTGTGGGGACACGGTGACCCAGCTCCTTCCCACCTCACTGTGAGCCTCAGTGGGGCTGATGAGGCTCAAGGACCCCAAGATCTCTGTGGCCTTTTGCTTTTCAATCAGCCCAGAGAAGGCTGTGAGCAGTGGTACTTCACTCCCCCATGCTGAGTTGCAGGCTGTGCCTTCCTGGGGAGCTGCTGGGGACTCCCAGCTGGCCAGAGGAACCCGAGCCCATGGGACTGAGCTGTGTAGAATCCCATCCTTGAGGAGCCAGCTTATCTGGGGATGCTCTTGGTCCAAGGTCCATCCTCAGGCAAATGAGTTTTGTGGACAAGAGGAACCCCCAGACACTGCTTGGGCGCCCCTGAACCTCAGCTGCTGCAGCTGAGGGACCCGAAAGTAGCTCTGCCAACCCCAGCGAGCCAAATTGGGGCCAAGCAGGCCCCGCACGGGCAGCTCCCATGTGGCAGCGATGCCCCGGCAGCGCGGCGGCGGGCGATGCTTACCTTGCAGCTCAGCGGGGATCCCGCCGGGGGACGAGGCCATGGCTGGGACCGCGGGGTCACCTGCCCGGGGATGCGGTGTCAGGGCAGCATCCCTGGGCGCCGCGGGAAAGGCACCCTGCCGGGAGGAAGCGCTGAGGTTACCAACCGGCAGCGCCGCCGCCTCGCTGCCTCCTCCCCCTCCCGGTGCCTCTTCCTGCCCCGTCAGGCGAGATTTACCGCCTGAGCAAGAGAAGCGAAATGAAAGCGACGGTGCCCACGGCCCACCGGCCCCGCCGGGAGGAGAGGGCGTCACTGCCCAGCACCCTTCTTCTCCCGTGTGGCTTCCCCTGGGTGAGCAGGACACCCCTCCCGGCACGAAGCTGTAGCATCTCTCCACAGTTCCACCCTTCCAGGGTTGAGGATCCATGACCTCTCCCTATCCCGCAGCCTCCCGAGGTGCTTCAAGGGGACACATTTCTGCCTGAAGATGGCCGGTGAGTGGGGTAAGAGCAAGTCTACCCTTCCCAGCACTGGACAGATAGCCCAGCTCCATCACCTTGCACTGGGAATCTGCAAGGGGAGCTGATGGAAATGGGGGCCAGTGCCCACTGCAGGCTGCTCTCTGGAGGATGGATGTTGGTGCCCATGGTGGGATGCTGAAGGAAGGGCTGTTCCAGAGCAGAAATGTCCCAGGCATTCTGCCAAAGTGACAAAACTGTTGTCCCAAAGCAAGGGCGGGAGGTGGAAGCCAGGTGACCTCCTTGGAGCAACAGGACTGACCACATCAACCACTCCAGCCAGACAGGAAGGTTTTAGACCAGGAAGAGCTCCTGTGACATGCTGCAGAGCTGTCCTGGGCTCAGGATTTCCCACTGTTGTTTCAGCTTGGCCCCATTAAAGCCTCAGGAGACGTGCTGAGGGAGAGGCAGAGCTGCTCTCAGCCGGCAGCCTGGGTCCCTGTGACCAGCGTCCACCAGGATGGAGAGTGCCAGATGCCTTCTTCCCCTAAATTGCCCCTTTCTGACAAACTTCCAAGCTCCAGGCTGCAATCTGCCAACCAGGAGCTCACAGAGCTGTCCCAGAGGTCAAATGACTCAGGAGAAGGTGGTTCCTGGAAGGTATGGGTGACTTTGCCCCCCTGCCATATGCACCCTTTGGGCCACAGTGCTTCTGAAACCAGGCAAAGGCAGGAAGTATCTCCCTGCAGGGACGGCGCCTTCACAGAGCCCAGCTACAGCACAAAGCTCTTTTTAAGGAGGTGCCTGGGGAGAATAAGGCTCAGGGCAAGGACCAACCTCTGCCAAGGCACCTCCTTAAGCTTCCTGAGCTACGTCAGCAGATGGATGAGCACTAGGAAGATGAAGGGCACAAGGTGTTCAGCACCCAGTGGAGTCAGCAGTCACCAGCAGCAGTCCTGGCTGGATCCATGCTTTTTCCAGGATCAGAGGAGGCCAGGCTATCGGTATCTGAACTCCTCCAAAGGGCACCTTCTCCCAGCTTGGTCATGCAAAGATATTCAGGACACAGCGGGAGCAGCTGTCCCCTTGTACCCATCAGAATGGCTTTTGTGGAAGATTAGAAGCACAGACAAGCTCCAGGCAAACTGCATCCAAAGCTCATCCCCCAAAATACTGGGTCCCACATGCTGGAACATCCTGAGCACTAGTGCAGTAGGACATGTACTCCAGGAGTGAGGCAGACATCCTTGTGCACAAATGTTTCCTGCCTCTGTGCACGCCCAGGCACATCAGGATGTTTGGAGCAACACACCTCCTTCTGTGTCCAGCAGAGGACAGCAGCCCAAGCACCAGGGATGGCAGCCAGGACAAGCCACTGGCAGAGGCAGTGATGCTCCTCCTCGGATCCCTCCCAGCCCTGGCTTTCCACTCAGAGTCCAAGGCCCAGCTTTTCCAGCACTGGTAACAGCTCTTGGGTTGAGCAGGAATGTTCTGTCCATATTCAGGCTTTGGATGCTGCCCTGGATGCGTGTCCTCAGCAGCAGGCTGGGATACTGCTCTGCATCTCTCCAGAGCAGCTCCTCCGAGGGCAAACTGGGAGCCTGCAAGAGGCACTCAAGCAGAGATCCCTGCCCAAGGCAGGAGCCTGAGCTCAAATCAAATAAAATTCAGTCTGTGTAACAGGACCATTGACTGAGCAAGCACAGAGAAACCAGGTCAACTGAGCAGATCGCAAGGTAACACGCCAGGCTGGGGAAAAAGGGAGGATGGCCGCAGGGTGACAGCTCCCATCCTCACTAAACCTTTGCTGGGGTCTGTGAAGAAAGTTCTAGAATCAGATCTCAATAAAAAGGTTGCTCAGAAATAGCTTCTGAGTACACAAGTTCCTTGCCCAGCTGGGAAAGCACTTGAAGATTTACTCATTTCTCAGCCAGACCTGACTTCTCACAGAAGCAGCCCTTACACGACCTCTCCCACCTGCTGCAAGAAGCCTCCATCCTGCTCAGGACTCCAGGCTTCCACCTCCAGACAGGCGTTCCTTGGCAAGGCATAGAAGGACCATCCCTCAGGACCAGGGATCACCAAACACCTAGTGAAAACCAGAACTAGCAATTCTTGTGCTTGGTTACAATCTCCTAAATAATGTCATTTCCAGTGACTCCTGTACCCAGCAGAGGCTCCATCCTGAGCCTGCAGTGACTGCCCACAGCTGGCTCCCTAAGCTGCTGTCAAAGGTAACTAAAAAAAATACACCACAGAAACTCCACCCAAGCATTCCATTTTTCAGAATGAAATGGAAACAATATTCCTGTTAACTAAACCATCAGCTATAACCATTTAAAATCACAGCCAAAACAAACAGAAGTAACAACTACTCCCCTGTTACTCCAAGCTCAATCTGTGAACACCATTAGCATTTTAAATCCTCTCTCCTCTACACACAGGGCAGCACACTCCGATTTAAGGTCACGGACAGGTACCTTGCAGTTGGCACAGGGCAGAGGGCACACCTGCAGCGAGAAAGGAGCTGGTCCCTGGTGACAGCATCCTTCTGGGAAGAGCAGCTTTTCCATCTGGAGATGGCTGCCAGGTCGCAGGGTTGATGTACACAAAGAAAGCAGCCAGTGAGCACACGTGTTAATCCGTTATTATTTATTAGCTGTACAGCAGTATATTCTCCTTCCCAGCTTTCAAACCCCATTACATATTTTATAACAGTATTTTTTTTCCCCATGTTGGCTTCCTAAAATAATGAAAAATATCACACAGTACAGCTAAGTACAAAAATGCATCAACCTAGAGTCTGATAGCTAAACTGATAGCTCTCTTAAAAGCGATACATAGAAGAAAAATTTGTTTGAAATCAGCAAGACTGAGGCTCTATAAAAAGCTTACATATTTTAACATGTGACATTTTCATATACAGGCATCATTTGTATTTCACATTATTCCTTTTTTTGTCTTTATCAGAGATTCAAAAATTGTAGAATTACTGACCTATTGATAAAATTTCCTGGCCCAGGTTGAGGGCTGCAGTGACCCACTTATAAATCACCACTTTTGTCTTAACATAGGATTCATAAACACAAAATACAACTACAAGATAGAGCAAAGAAAAATGTATTCGTGAAATCATAAATCAAAAAGGTTAATTACGTTTCAAATTGATTGGATGGTCACATCCAGAGGGCAGTGGTCAAGGGCTCAGACACCTGATGGACAGCAGTGACTGGCATCCCTCAGGGGTCCATACTGGGACCAGTGTTATTTAGTATCACCATTAATAGCAAAGATGAAGGGATTGAGTGCACCCTCAACATGTCAGGTAACTAACACCAAGCTCAGGGTGCAGTGACACATTTGAAGGACAGGGCCATCCAGAGGGACCTGGACAAGCTTGAGAAGTGGCCCATGGGAATCTCATGAGGCTTAACAAGACCCAGTGCAAGGTGGTGCATCTGGGTTGGGGCAACCCTTGGGATCAGTCCAGGCTGGGAATGNGGGCTCAGACACCTGATGGACAGCAGTGACTGGCATCCCTCAGGGGTCCATACTGGGACCAGTGTTATTTAGTATCACCATTAATAGCAAAGATGAAGGGATTGAGTGCACCCTCAACATGTCAGGTAACTAACACCAAGCTCAGGGTGCAGTGACACATTTGAAGGACAGGGCCATCCAGAGGGACCTGGACAAGCTTGAGAAGTGGCCCATGGGAATCTCATGAGGCTTAACAAGACCCAGTGCAAGGTGGTGCATCTGGGTTGGGGCAACCCTTGGGATCAGTCCAGGCTGGGAATGAACAGATCCAGAGCAGCCCTGGGGAGAAGGACGTGGGGGAGCGGGTGGGTGAGACTGGACATGCCCCAGCTGTGTCTCTGAATACAAACCCTGTGGGCAGCAGGAAGGGGGGAACTCTGTCCTTCTGCTCCACTCAGGTGAGACCCCACCTGCAGCGCTGCATCGAGCTCTGGTATCCCTAGGACAAGGACATCGAGCAGTCAGAGCAAGTCCAGAGGAGGCCACAAACATGATTTGAGGGATGGAGCACCATTCCTATAAGGAAAGACTGAGAGAGCTGGAGTTATTCAGCCTGGAGAAGAGAAGGTTTTAGGATGACCTAACTGTGGCCTTACAGAATCTGCAGGGAGCCTACAAGAGTGCTGGAGAGGGACTTTTGGCAAGCAAATGGAGAGACAAGACAACAGGGAATGGCTTCAAACTGACAGAGGGTAGGGTTAAATGGACTATTAGGAAGAAATTCTTCCCTGTGAGAGTGGTGAGGCCCTGGCACAGCTTGTCCAGAGAAACTGTTGCTGTCCCATCCCTGGAAGTGTTCAAGGCCAGGTTCGACAGAGATCAGAGGAAGGTGGTCTAGTGGAAGGTGTCCCTGCCCATGGCAGGAGGGTAGAACTAGATGGTAAGTGCCTTCTAACCCAAGCCAGTCTACGATTCTATAAAATATAATTTTTTTGTGCTTCAAAACCAGATTTCACATGTGGGTTTTCCCTTGTTCTGCAAGCAATAGTCTGGGTACATCTTTTCTCTACATTATCAGCAGCTTTTCCAACATTTACACTCTATCAATTCTCTTGTCACTTAGTTTGAAAGGAATTAGAATACTGGGGTTTCTTTAAACTGCATTTTTGCATACCTCATAATTAATGGAAAAAGATTAAAATGTAAAAAAAAAAAAGTTATTTACAAGCTTGACCATTACAGAAATGCTTTGCAGAAAGCAAAGCATATTAAGGACAGAAACCAGTTGGAGCATGCCAAAACTACCGTGTACAGCCGACTTGGAGAACCGGAGCTACTCAGTGGGAAAAAGCCAAAAAAAAAAAAAAGAAAAAAAAGAAAAAAAAGAAAAAAAGAAAAAAAAATCCAACCAAAAAACATTTCAAAAGTTTAGAACCCTCCCAAGTCTGCATTTACAGTTAAAAACACTACTGAGAGAAGAGGCTCAAGGACTCTGGGAACTGGAAGGGCAAGTCCAGAGTGGTTTTCCACATACTCTAGTCAAGGCTTCCGCTTTTGTATATTAAAACTTGGTGCATGTAAACACGGCCCTCAGACCAGCTTTACAATGCAGTTCAGAGCAAAACTAAATCAAGCATCTTAGAGGAAACCCTCAAGGACTCCAAAATATTTCCTAATGTTCCATGATCCTGTAATGCTAACATAAAACAGCAAGTTCTAGTTAAATCACATTCTAACATCGTTTTATTTCCCAGTATGCTTGGTAAAATGGTCTAAAATGATGCATTTCCCAAAGCCAAGAAAAAAGATTAAAGGAAAAAAAATAGATTTGAGCCGCTTAAACACAGCCCAGGCCAGTTCAGTCAGCCAGCGTGGTCTTCCTCCATCACCGGTCCATCATGCTGAGAATCATCTCAGGGGTGAGGTCTCCATTGGGAGCTTCCACTACAGCAGGCTGAGCTTCTTCCTCCTCCTCTGCTGTTTCTGCATCAGGTTCTTTCTTCACTTCAACTATAATATTTTCAATTTCACCAGTGTTCTGGTCTTCAACCTGAATGATTGCTGCAGCTAGAAGGGCAAAAACAAAGGAGGAGGGGGGGAAGAACAGATTATTTTACTGTTTCCAGAGCCAGCCTGCATGTCTCAAGCAGCTCTTTGGTAGATCCTTAAGACTTCCATGGCAAGGGAAAGTGCGGTCCACAGCCAAGCACTGCCACATCAGTGGGGAGCAATTCAACCCACCTCACTCACCCAACATCAAGCATCTATTTTCTTGCCCCTGTATGAAGATGGGCTCCCAGTACAACCGTTCCAGTGTGCATTTTCATACTAAAATATTTTTCAAACAATGAACAAAACCAACCCCCATATCAATATATGGGCCTAAGGAAAAACTTAAACTTCAGGGGAATTTACTGATGCTAGTAATAAATTCAGCATTAAATGTTTCCACAGAATAATTCCAGAGAGAACACAGGCCAGGCTTTGTAGCACTGAGCAGACAGCCAAGCCACTGAGGAAGCCACCATCTCCTTGAAGGAACTGATTTCCCTTCCTACTTTGAGCCTAAAATTTATTTACTTTGATTTTGCACAGTTACAATGTCAATTCTTAAGGACATCCCTACTGAGTTGAAACAACACCTGCACCGGACCTTGCTCAAAATTAAAGGCCTGAAGCAAGTTCATTTGTGGCAATACCTGCAAAAGTTACCCAGATAAGAACACCATGATGTTTTTACTGACAGCTGTTTTCCCAAGGACTGTGTGTCAGCAGAGACACCATAACTGGTACAAAAAGAACAGTCTGCACAGCTATGAAATGGAACAATACTAAACAAAAAACATCCTTTCTTTTTTAGCATGGCCTGAAGTGGCCATGTTCCCTCATGACCACGAAACCCTTGCAACAAATTTCAAGGTGAGTTCTTAGCAACGTAGAGACAAGTACAGTTACCTGCTTTTAAAATAATCTCATTTGAAGGAATCACATCTACAAGAACAGCCAAATCCAAGGAAAAAGGTGCTCAAGCAAGCAGGGTAAGGTGAGCTTCTAAGAGTGACTTACGCTGGGATTGTTTTGGTTGCGCGGCAGCTTTGCCTGGTGGTCTTCCTCTTCTTTTCTTACTGGGAGGTGGTGCAGGAGCCTCTTGCTCAACTTCTGGTTCAGCCTCAATTTCTACTGCTGTCTCCTCCTCATCTTCATTATCATCCAAATCTGGTTCAGCATTTTCCTCTGTCAGAAAGGATATCAAATAAATCTTCAGTTTAACAAGAATAAAACATATCCATCTACAGAGAAGCACCAGCAAAACCCATCAAAAAGGGATGGATCTGAAGGAGTCAACTCTGCTGAGGAAGAAGGCAAATGAGGCCTTTGTTCAGCTGTTACCACAGATCGTTAATCTGTTACCCTCACTTAGAGGGAACAAACTGTCCTTCAGAAAGCAAAAGGCAATTTAATTATGTTAGACTATGTGATAAAGGCCACTCTGCACATGCACAAAGGAGTTCAGATACAACAGCCCAAGGGAAACCAAATAAACATGGCTGGGCTACTCCCAAACCCACTGGAGGGTCCAAGAGCCCACCCAAGTCCCACCTGCACAACACAGAGGAGCACAGCATTGCACAATGGGAGGTGGGAACTCAAATTCTCAACTTCTGAGGAACAAACTTCTTGTCCAGGCCACTCCCAGGAGAGTCACCAGGTGTGAAACCCATCCCAATGAGTCATGGGAAGCAGCTCTTGAGATCACCTTTGATACTATGGGGTGTTGGGGAATTCCTGGCTGGGGATGGGACACAATGGGATGCAGGAGGAAGGCCATTTTGGATCACACAGGACTACTTACAAGGTGTTTAAGGGAGGGGATGAGGTGATTTCAAGAAGGGGAAAATAGAGGGGCAAGAGGATAAAAGTGGTACAATCCATGTAAATTGCTGTACCAGCCACTACAGGATCTCTGTTAAACACAAGAACCCCAAGAAGTATCCAAGAGCCAGTCTCCTACCCCTCAAGCTCTACACTTTATTCTTCAGCAGACTCCTTAAAATTAATAGGTGAGGACCATTGACACGTTCAGAATGCTCTGGGCAAAACCATAGCAGACAAAAAGAAGTGAGAGATGTCAAAGAGGATAATATTGTTTGGGCAGCAAAATGATTGCCCTTAAATTTGTAAGGCTGTTCACCAGAGGAGGAGTGGCTTCACTCATGAATACATGGGCCACAAAGATACTTCCTTTTATCTGACTAAGGGGAAAACCCCAACCCACTCTGAGGCATGTATGATGCATGATTTTACAGTCACTCAAGGGATACCCCCCACAAGGAATTTATTAACGGGATTTCTCAGGTCCCACCTTTTTGAGGCTCTTTACATTCTCCCCTCAACTCAATGTCTATCAATTAACATTCTGTCTAATGTTGGGCAGCCAGGAGACAAAACTATCATTCACAATTTTGTCTTTCCCCCCCATTAACACAAATAGGTCTATTTCATCCCAGTTTTGCTTGTACTTTTTAGGTATTTAGTAGTTGCCAAACTTCATGAAACTGCAGGTCTCCAAATAAACATTCATTATTCACAACAGTGAATAATGCAATTTCTCAAGCAGGTGATTAGCACATCTTTCTTATAGCTCACATTGGTCAATTCTTCATATCTATCAAATGACTCCTAAGGTCAGCCCAGACTTGCCACTTCCACTGAGGCTGAAGGGATCCCCTCAGCCACAGAGCCTGGGCATCATTCACTGCATATCACCAGCTCATTAAAAAGCCTGACTTTTGACCAGCTTCCCCCACAAACCCAGACCAAACCAACTAAATAAAATGTGAGTCTTCAGAACAGGCTAAACTCCCAGGAAGATTTCAAATCACATATTAAGAATGCGATACTTCAGAATGCCTTATTTTGAATTACCTTTCATCAGTTATTTTACCCTGCCTCCAGTACCTTTTAATGTTCTAAACACACAATTAGTTACACGTGCTTAATTCACTTAAAACATTTTTCCAAATATCTATACAAATACGAGTTTAAGCATCAATTTCTATAGTTTTTGAATCAAGGTTTGAAATAATTTCATCATACTCATCTTAAAACTTGTCTGCCATGTGAGAATTTCAGATACGTGTTCTCTAGCCAGGAATATCCCTGTTCTCCCAACCTACACCCCTTGATTAATTACATAAAGCGCTCCAGATAAAAGAGCAATCCGCAACACTCCTTTTCCAAAATCATCTTTGAACTGGTTGGTCTTGAGACTCTACTTGGCTCTTCCTGTTGAAGACATGATAAAGTTTTTCCTCTACCAGGAGACAGGACTAGGACTGAGTTTTTCCCTGATATATAGTATTTATCTCCACTATTCCCTTGATGTTGCCAGCCTTTCTCCACAGAAGTAGCCAAACTATTCAGTGGTGGAGTTGTGTGGACAAGCCACCCAGTAATGGTGAAGAAAGATCAAGTAACATTTTGCAGCAACTCAGAACCATTCAGCCTCTTTTGGGACTCTGAAAAAAATTACCAGAGAGTTTCCCACACAAACAAGACAGGAATGGCACAGCAGACACAAGGGGTGTCAGACAGTGTTTTTTGAACTACTGTCTTGGAACAGGCCTGGGACAGCAGGATCTGTATCATCCCTCGCAGGCAGTACATCCCACTGTACTTGGCCATATACCATCATGTTCTCTGTTTGCCAACCAGACAAGACTCTTTCAAGTGCCAGAAGAAACCTGCTGAACTGGCAAACCAGCAGCTAACACACACAATGAATCACAGACCTGTAATTCTCAGAAGGTACTGAGCAGTTCTTACCGCTATCAGAAGAATCTTCTTTCTTAGAACGCATCTTTCTCTTTCGGCCACGTTTGCCTTTCTTTGTCTCTCCTCCATTCTCTCCTTCCCCACCATCTAGGCCAGAGCAGTTATCAGCATGTCTGGCCATTGTGTTCTACTCAGTGAAAGATTAAAAACAGAAGAAAAGTTAAAACATGCATTGAATTCAAGATCAGACATTCTGGCTCTGTATTTTCAAACATATTTCTGGTAACTTGTATGTATTTTGCTTTTTTAAAAAAGAGAGATTCTTTAGTGGAAATGGGTACATTTATTAACTTTTAGAATGAAGTTGCATTTCCACATCGCTCATGATGTGAACACTAATGTTCATTGGTACCAACTCTGAATTCTCTCCCCTTTCTTTCCCTCTCAGAGAGAAGAGCTCTATTTAAAAAATTCATATTTTACCTTGTACCTCATCCATCTTTCCTTTTGGGTAAACATCTCCCTCCCCTTGGCTAAAAAAGCCTCATTCCAACCCAAGCCTCCCAATTCAAAGCATATTCCCCTTACCCTGCGAGTGAATGTTTTGCCACACTTGGAGCAGACGAAGGCAGCAGGGACAAAGTTGGGATCGTGGTATCTCTTGAAGTGCATGTCGAGCAGCTGCTTCTGGCGGAAGGTTTTATCACAATGGCTACAGGCATAAGGCTTTTCTCCAGTATGGGTCCGTTTGTGCATGACCATGTGCCGCTCCTGCCATGGACAGGGAAAATGGAAACTCATGTAAATGGATACAGAAAAGTGAATTTTCAGCTAAAATGAGGCCAAAATTTTATGCTTAACATCAAGAAAAGAATGATTCCACAGCAAGGCAAGAACATTGTGATTGATGGCATGTTCAGTCCTAGCTACTTCCATTCTACGTGGACTCTTATCCCTTGGTCAATGGGTACATCAAGGTTGTGAATGAGGTGCCCTCTACAGGACAGAATCACACCAAGAAGAGGCCACTTGTACTCTCCTTTACACCCTTCAAAGATTTAGACAGCTAATTTGATCTTGACAGCTCATCAAACCTAACAGCTAAGATTTCCACTCTGTACTTTCAGCTCCTGCCCCAACACTCCTAAGGGGTGCCAGTGCCCCCAGCTTACCTGTCTGCAGGCATAATCACATTGGTCACACTTGAAGCGCTTCTCGTTCTTGTGGGACTTTTGATGCTGGATGAGGGCATACCTCTCATGGAACACAGCGTCACAGTAGCGACACTTCTTGCCCTGCTCAATGTAGGAATGCTGCTTCCGCAAGTGGACACCTACAGGAAAAAGAACCAAAAGCTTTCACCACCACGGCTTTCCAAGCATCAAAGACGAGCCCACGGCCCTTCAGTGATCCTCCCTCCCACGCTCAGCCAAAACAGTGCAATAGTTAATTTAGGATACAACTAAAAACCTGAAGGTCTCACAAGTAAAACCAACTGGAACCATTTCTAGACAGAAAGACCTTGCAGAAGAACTCCATTAACATTTTCCACAGGATTCCAGATTCGGTTATTAGTTGCAATCTGTGCTGATTCAGGACACTTGAATTTGATGATATGTGATTGTCAAACTGAAGTGTTGTGTGGACTGTTATGTTTAAGACTAACTTGAATTGCCTGGATACAGCCAGAAGCCAGGTAATTCAGCGGGCGGAAACAGGATTTTCTGCAGGATTAGGAGTCAGAGTGACAATGCTAGAAGGCAACAGGGATGCCAGCAGATAATCCCCAACAGAGGTTTTAGTCACTTCTTTAAAATCCCCCAACTAAGAGCATACCACAGCTGCACGAGGTAGCTTAGGGTAGATTAAAGCATTATTAAAAGAAAAATTCTTCATAGCTAACATCACTCGTACTTTGTTGTAAATCAGCTTGTTTGCTCCTGACATCAACTGACTGCCTTCCTCTCAAACTGCCTCTCACTGCAGCACTTGTCTTTACTGGAAGGGAGCCTGCCTTCCCATTACTTGGGTGATAATTCTGTTTAAAGACAGAAAGTTCTGCCAAATCGTGGCTCCTTCCTTCCCCTCAGCTGCTTTGGACACAATATTGTTTGTCACCTTCTAGAAACATAAGAGCTTGCCTGCTGGAATCACACTGGGTACTGCTCACTAGATCAGCAATGTCCTACTGCAAGCACTCAGGGCTTTTGTGAGCACACAGCTCCAAATCCTGAAAAGTTAAATACTTGGTCTAATGCAAATCTTTTAACTTGATGAAAATATCCCTGCATGAAACTTAATGGCCTCCAATGTGCAGGAGGTTAAGCCAAGTGATCTTCTTGCTTTACAGATCCCAATCCTTATTACGCTGTTGAAATCAGTCCAAGTTCAATAAATGCCTCACATCTATGGGCAAACAGTAACTTACCTTGTTTGCTTGGGGAAAAAAAATTCAAATAATGAGAAGAAACTGAAAATTGTTCTAACTTGCAGCAGCTATGGTAAGCCTAAGGTGTGCGTTACCAGCCCCACATGTGAAGTTGTGCTTCATACTGCGCAGACTGGGTATTGAGTTAAAGAGACAGCAGTTGGGTTATGTGAACTCTAATGCCGGGAAGTTTTGTACCACCTTCAGCAAATGGCCACATTTGGGAGACACGTACCCAGGTCACTTTTTCTCGCTATAACAGTATCACAGTGAGGACAGTGGAATTTGGCCACATTCTCCGTGTGCTTCTGCAAAATGTGCATCTTCATGGTACCGCTCTGAGTGAAGCGAGCATGGCAGATGTAACATTCATATGGCTTCTCTCCTTCAGGAGCAAAAGGAAAAAATAGAACAAGAACTTTTATCAAAAAGAAATTTCACCACGAAGCCCCAAACAACCTCCCAGAAACGGCAACACCCAACTAGATAACAAAAACTGTAATTTTACAAAGCACTCAGTAATGTATTTCTCTACAAGTAATAGCTTCAGTAAGCATCTTTCTACAAAGAAACTAAAATTCAATTGTTCCTTCAAAGACACTAAACTTCCTTAACTTAAGGAAGTTTAATTATTCTTACTCTGAGAAATGCAGGCAAGACCTACATGAAGGCTGCCAGAAGAGAGCAAGTGACATCAGATTTTTTTGGGGTGGAGGTTCTGAATGTTCATGTATACATAAATGGGCATCTTTCCCCCTTCAGTTTTAGCAATATGATTAATTTGGCACTGCAGTAACATTCTGTGCTAAAATCATCCCTATTTATATTGAAGAAAAAATTAGCATCTTTATGAACTAACATGCATGAGATGCCTTTAAGACTACACTGAAGCATGAAACTGCAAATGGCTCTACTCTTCAACTGGAACACTGCAAACAGAAGCTTCTTCTGCTCCTACTAGAGGTGTCTGCATTTTATCACCTCACAGTCAAACTAGAAATCAGAATCCTCCAAGCTCATTTCTCAGTGCAGTAATTTTATCAGGTTATAAATTTACAAGTGCTTATAAATCGTGGCGCATTCTCTTCAGCTACGCACTTTATAAAGGCTTTATAATAAACTACACCATAGTATTTGTTTTGCTGTGTGTCAGCACACACTGTACACAGCCTCAGCACTCTGACACTAAGAGAATATGGCTTCAGTACCGGAGTGGGTCCTCATGTGCCTCTTCAGTTTGTAGGTGTCTCTGCTGGCGTAGCTGCACAGGCTGCACTGGAACGGGCGCTCTCCGGTGTGCGAACGGATGTGGCGTTTCAATTTGCTAACCTGGAAACCAAGAGCAAGACTGAAGTTAGCACAGATGAGCAGGCCAGAATGCCAAAACTACAAGAAACCAGTCAAGAGTTTAAAGTAGTGTGTATTTATTTAGGCACAAAACCAAACGAGCACCTTTCAGTGCCATTTTCCCATTGCACACAGCCACTTGCTCCTGCTCACTCTACCTCACCTCCCAGCTTCACTCCCAGTCTTGCCTGATGCTTGTTCCCACACTCTCTGAGGCCTGATTTAGACTCGGTGCTCACCTTACTGTTATTGACCATCTCAGCATCTGAAAACACCCTAAAATTTTAAAATATCCTGGAGAGACACAGGGGAGTGGTGTGGGGAAGCTTAATTCTTTTCTTCTGCTTTTATTTAGAAGGTACAAACCCAGCTCAAAGCAAGAACACCAACGGTATGGCATTTTCTACTCCAGCCTGATCATGCTGCTTAATCACCAACTTATGCCTACAAAAAGCAGCATGACCTCATAAGGACCAACTTGGTTATTCTTTCCTAATTTATACTGTGAAAACCTCTGCAACATAACTTATTCAGCACTCAAACCACAGGGCCTGAAGTGACAGCACTGCAGGCACAGCGTGGGCTGGAAAAAAAAGCCTGAAGCCCCTACTCAAGCTCTCCCACTGTAGCCTTCTTCCACTGCAGACATCCCATTTTTTTTAGAATTATGTTGCTCATCATCTGGCTCAAATTTCCTTTCACAATATAAAAACTGTCCTATAAAATACCTAATGATACTGCATGGAGGGAAGGCACTCAAGAATGTCTAATCTGCTCAGGCAAATTAGGCTATCATCTAACATTAGCAAAGCTGCTTTTCACCAATACTGAGACAAAGGCTCATTAGTTTTAGCTACAGACACCTTCATGGCATAAACAGATGATGTGCAGAATGCACGTTTCTAAAATGGGAAGGCACTGTGGACTGAAAGGACATCCCACTGCAGCAGGAAATGTCTGTCTCCTTCAACATGAAGTGCACTACAATTCCTGCAATCAGCTTAAAGGACAAATAATTTAAGAAACTATGACAACTATTGTCTCCAAAGAGGAAATGGGTATCACCTAGGACTTCTGTAAGTGATCTCAAACTGCTTTCTGATTCACTGAGGAAACCCCACCATTTGCTTCCAACAGCAGCCCTGATTTATAACTTCTTTTGCCCAGAACCTTTCAACCAAATGGCCAAAGAGGAAATGCCTAAGAACAGCATTTGCAACAGATGGTGAGCAAGCTTTGAAGCGCACAAGGAAGCACTCAGCACTGTAACAAGTCCCATACCTCCACACTGGCATAGTCACACATGGAACATTTGAATGGTTTCTCGTGGGTGTGTTTGTAGCGGCGATGCCGAACCAACTCTCCACTGGTCACAAAGGCCATGTCGCAGTCTGGGCACTTGTGAGGGCGAGTACCTAATGGTGTGCAGCAAGACAGGAAGACAGTGACACCGAGATTTAGTGACAAAAGAAAATATGGGACAGTGCTGGTTATGGATTTCTTTTTTTGTTTTATTTTTAAAGTGAATTAGCAACACTGCTTTCATGATCTGAAAGATTAAATTAGAGCAACAGAATGCACAAAAATCAGAGGTCTTGTATAAATAACTAATAGATTTAAGATCTTAGAGAATTAGTATCTTTTCAGTGAGGAAACAGACTTTATTTTTGTACCACTTGCTTGTTTACACATTAGAAACCAACTAGCTAGACATAACTTCAATAAGCAGAGAAAATGACGGATATGAATTACACACTTTTTTTTGGCAGTAAGGCACAACAAGCTGAAAATACTAGTGCTAATGCCCAAGGCAAAGAGAACATTTCTGTAACTTCAGGTAATTTGAGGTCAAGCGCAGCATCAATTTTGTACCTGTGCACAGGATAAGCTCTGCACCTGACCTGGCCAGGCAGAAGACAACTACATCTTTTCCTCTTTTTTAGTGTGTTTCATAAGAGAAATTAGGAAAAGAAGAAGGGTCTATCTTCAATCTATTTGTTCTGATGGCAGAGCAGATTCTACAAAAACAGTGTATGCAAAATCAAGAGTACCTGTGTGAGTGTTGAGGTGGTTCCTCAGCAACGTGACTGTCCGGAAAGCCCTGCCACAGAGATGGCACTTGTGTGGTCTTTCATCAGTGTGGCTTTTCATGTGGCGGTCCAGGTTGGAACGACGCGGACAAGTGTAACTGCACAGCTCGCACTGGAATGTCTTCTTTACACCTGGTCACGAAAGAAATCATCTTTAGTCTTTGACAGTACTGTGGTCTACTGCGTAACACAAGAGGACAGATTCTTGAGGGTGTAACTACTGCAAGGAACCACCACCAAATCCAACTGCATTGCCTGTGGCTGGTTTGGATTCAGTTTTCACTAGTATGCCAGCACTCAATGTTCCTCCTGCACTCTAAAAAGAGTTTCTTAATGTACAGTTTTAACAAAAATCAAACATACTTATTACTGTATTTTGCACCATCCACCTTACCCAGCAACTGGTTAGGAAAAAGCCCACAGAATTAATTACACCATTGGCTCCTGATGTAAAACACACACAAAAACTGTTACATGTGTAGTACAGCAAAGAGAACAATCTTTTCAATCATAGTTGTATGAAAATATTAATGCCACAGTATCATACTTATAGAAAATGATCTCCCTGTCAGCCTATAGAGAGGAGAAGGGAGGTGTGCCCAAGAAACACTGCAGTCAAGCACTATTACACCGTGAGCAAGCAGCATTGGGCATGTCTGCTCTCCTCCCACTTGCATGTATTCATTCGCCTCAATCACACTGCAATCACCACAACAAAAGCATTTTCAAAATCCATTTGCAGATGGGGAACTTACCTTTCTTTTTAATTTTTGTTGGTTTTGGTGGCTTCATATTGCCTACCACCTTTTCTGCATTAACCTCGGACAACAAACCCTCCTGCTGCTCCTCTTCAAAGTCATACACAGAGACATCCACATCTTTGCCTTCCTCAGTGTAGCGAAGCTTACTCTTTTTGTTTTTCTTTGTTTTTTTGGCTGGTGGCTGATAGTCTGGATCTTTTTGCCAATTGGGATCTTCCTGTGGCTGAAGTTCACCTTGTTCCAGTGTCTCCACCTCACCATTTGCACCCACTTTCACTACTTGGAAGCCTTCTGGTAAAGGGAGGGTGTGACAGATCATGGGCTCCCCCTCCTGCAGGCCTCCTTTGGAAACCTCATTTTCATAAGCTCCCTGAAGTTCTTCCACAGATGTGGTGGCAACAGGTACAGTCACTGGTACAGGTACTTGGACCAGCTGAAGCTCACCAAGGTTTATAGGCTGTTCTTCCATATTAACAACCTGAAGTGTTATGATCTGTGTGTCATCCACGGTAGCCTCAGTTTCTTGAGGTACTGCACCTTCCATTACTTCAGTCTTCATTTGAAGAAGAGTTGGGTCCAGCTGATCCATCATCACCATCTGCACCCCACTGCTGACATCCTGCACCACTTCACTTCCATCTGCCTGATTTGGTGGTATGTGACAAGCATCATCCTCTTGCCCACCTTCACGGCGTCTTTGATAGGTTTTCCTCTCTTTTCCCTTAATGAAAGTTTCTGATTCCTCCACAATAGCGTCGACTGCCTCACCTTCCATTTCACCTTCCTGCTGTAAAAACAAGAAAATGAATGCTGCACACCATCCAATGTATTTAACAACTGCAAAAACCCCACAGAAGATGTTGTTGCCCAACTGCAAACACCCAACTCCTCCCGATCATATTCGGAAAACAGGAGCTGAGAGCTGCAGGTCTCCACGAGCCCATCACCACTGCAAACCAAGGCAACCACAGATTGCTGCCTGCAGTGAGACAACTGTATCAGCTTCTTGGAAAGGAAGGAAAGCAAGGAAGAGAGATTAAGTGATATGCATATTCCCGTTTCTCAAAGACTACAAATCCCACCAGCAAGATGCATAGCAGTATTATTCCTTACTGAGCTTGTTTAATCGTTTCAGATAGCTTAGCAGTACCAGAGGCAGTCTCTAGCCATAAATTTTAAAGGTACAAAAATTACCACACTGTTAAAATCAAAAGGCCAACCATAAAGAAAGTATGACATTTGAGAACTGCAGAACTTTTACAGGAAGGAAAGGCACTAAGAATTAAGCAAAAGAACATAAGCTGCACTTATTCCACATCAAACTACTATTTCTTCAAGTCTAAACTCTTCTGAACAACATAAGGACATAAAGGAGTTGGGCAAGTGTGTCTCTTGTAAGCAGCCTGGAGTTCAATTCCTGCTCCTACCTCTGGCTCTGCTGGGCCCTGAGTGGATCTGAAGGTGCACTCTGCAATCCCTCCTTGGCTGAATGAGCCATAGCAAGAGACAAGCTCAGGTAAAATCTTACTTCTGGACTCTAAGCTGGTGGATTCTAAGGATCTCATGACACTGGTGTTAATTCCACCCATACAGTCAAAAACAAACAACAATACAGAAGCTCAGTATTTTGGTGGGCCTTAACTGTAGCTCTGACAATAGCTGCACACAAACATAACACTGATTTTGTGCCTCCTCAGATCACCCAGTGTTCTTCAGTGTAGTTGGGGAAAAATATGAAATTCCTGTATTCTCATTATGTGGGAAAGTTGTTCCAAGAGTAATAAGAGTTAAAAGAAATTTATGATTTTGCAGCTTTTTCCCAAATGAAAGAAATAAGATTTTAGTAAAGGAGCATTTTGTAAGTCTGTCTCTGTTCCAGGTGGTTTACTTTGTAAAAATAAAAGGAGGCTCCCTAACCATGCCAAACACCTTCCCTGTATCAGAAAATTTCTTATACTCCTCATTAATCATTAAAAAGGTACCAAGATCGATTTCAGGTAAGAAGAAAGTAACAAAAAAACCAGCTCCCTTACTAAGCCTGTGAAACATTCCTGAATCCAGTTCCAGATTTGCTAAGAGACTTCTGTATTTTCCCATTAGACTGACTGGCCTCTCAGACAAGATAAGTGAATTAATATAAATATTTAATCTCCCTTGCTAACTCAACACTTTAAAATCCCCATACTATTTTCAAATATATACGCTTAATCTTGAGTATTCAATTTTGATTTTACACGAGACACAAACATGAAGCACAGCTATCAAGTCTCCATTAGCTTTAAAAATTATAAGACATGGAATTACTATTATTTTTAGAGAGTTAGTGCTTTTACTCTACTGTATTCTAGCATCCTTCACTTCTGCTGTAAAAACAACAAAGCTCATCTTGTTCTTCAGCCTGCCCAGACTGGGGACATAAATTAACTTGCTGTCTTGACACTCATGATGTCGTGGGCAGCCACAGTCTCCAGAGGGCACCAGATACCCAGGAATGCCGACATATGGCTTCCTGCGCACTCCCTGCAGGGATCCCGCCTCTCCCTTCCTTTACCACCCGTCAGCTTCTCAAGTCGGAGCAAATCCATATGGACAAACAGCTGAAGTACACGAGATGATGTAAGGACTTAACACCAGACAGCAGGCAATCAGAACAGAGCTGGTCCTTAGCCTACAGCAACGGCCAAAGTGTTTTACAATTATCTTAAGTATTTGCAGAGAGAAGAAATTACTTTCCAAGTGACCAGAAGTGTCTGAACAAAAAAAAGGAAGGAGACAGCTAAATAACACATAAAAATGTGGTACATGGGCAAGGAGGTAACAAAATACGTAAGACACAAGGGGAAAATGGCAAAAGTCCATCTGCAAAGCCAACGTAACTTTGGTGCTAAGCAGAGGTCTGCAACCTTGATACAAGCACAGGCAGCTCTGAGCAGAGGTGGGGCCCTGACAAAGACCTTCACATTCACTGTCAATATAAGTTGGTAACAGGGCTGCCAAGTCACCTGAAAGCAAGCCAACAGGCCAAAACTTGTCAGTGTCCTCTGTGATCCTACAGTGGAGTAGTAGGAAGGCACCACTTCTGACTTGTAAAGCAGAAAATCCTGTCCACCAGGGAACAGGTCACTGGCATACATGAAGGCTTTGGCATAAGGCTCACATTGTCAGGAAGTCTGCCAGCCTAGGAATGCAGGTGTACAGGGAGACCTAGGAAATGCCTGCAGCAAGACTCAGGTTAAAGACACTCACAGTGAGGGGTGTACCTGTGCGAAAGGAATGGATGGATTCTTACAGCTGCTCGGTAAAGAAACTCAGACCCCGCTACTGCTCCCTGTCCCTCTGTCACTTCTCAACCCCTTTCCTATCGCGTGGCTACCGGGGGGGGGTTACACGGTGGCGCACGGCTGCCCCCGAGCGGCGAGACGCGGCACTGCACCGGGCTGGGGCCGTCACTGCACCACCGACCCTGCCACCTCCGTGTCACCTCCATCCCTGCCCTCCACTGCACCCCGACCCTGCCACCTCCGTGTCACCTCCATCCCTGCCCTCCACTGCACCCCGACCCTGCCACCTCCATCCCTGCCCTCCATTGCACCCCGACCTTGCCACCTCCGTGTCACCTCTCTATCCCTGCCCTCCACTGCACCCCCGACCCTGCCACCTCTGTGTCACCTCCATCCCTGCCCGCCACCTCCACTGTCCCCTGCCCACCACTGCATCCCGACCCTGCCACCTCCATGTCACCTCTCTATCCCTGCCTGCCCCTTCCACAGTCCCTGGAAGTGCTGCATCCTGATCCACTGCCACTTCCACTCTCCCAGCCTGGTGCTGCATCCTGATACCCCTTGGCCTCCAACATTCAGCATATGGATCAGCATTTACTCCTGCCTATTCCAAGGTATCCACCACAGTCCATGCCTTTCTGTCAAAGTTAGTGCACCTGAAAATGTCTGTTTTTAAAGCAAACCTTTGCCACAGGGGAAATGCTACAATATTCTAACTGTCATGTTAACAACATATAAAATTACAGAAATATACAGGAGTTGTCTCACTTGATGTTTTGGACAGCTCAAAAATCTTGTGAAACTGCCGAGATGTCTTCTGAAAAAGTGTGGATCTAAAAATTTCAAATTTCTCCAACTACAGGGAGGGGACACAAGATGGACCCTAAATTTGAGAGGAAAACGTATGGGTGCTTTCCTATTAAATAAGCTCTCTGTAAAGACTCCATCTCTGCTGCAGTGAGCTTTGCACTGCCTGTCCCTGACACTTTTCAATCGCTCTGTCTTGAACAATTTGCTACTTTTTAAATTTACTTTTTTTCCTTTACCCCAGGTCTCCTTTCTCATAAAGTGAGTCTCACAGGCAAGTTTTGTATTTATCGGAGGACATGTGTCATTTGCTATAACTAAGACCATTGCAGCAGAACACTAGGAATAAAAACTGCAGAGTTTCTCTCAAATTTTATTTCTGGCTTTTGTCTCCGGCCCTCTTCCTACCAGTTACTGCTACCTTACACCAACAGCTCAGTTCCACAGTGACTGAATCTAAAAAGGAAAACAAAGTAGCAGGTTAAAAGATGCAGTAAATCAAGACTGAAAAATAAAAAAGCAAAAGAGAAGATATTCCACAATAAGGAGAATGACCAAAAAAAGACCAAAGAAGATCTGAAAACACAATTGCCACTGATAGCTCAAGCCAGCCCTTGCACACAGGCTCACTCAGCAGGCTCTACTGAGAAACACCGTGTCACCAAACAGCTCAGGGCACTGTCACAATCCAATTAGCCAGGTAAGGAGCTGTGGCATCCAAAGAACAGACCTAAGCTTGCTCACACAACTGATGCACAGCCCATCTAAAGAGCTGGAACAAGCAGAAATTAAGAAGTGCTGTGCATTTCATACAACTGACACATCATTCCAATGAAAGGAATCAAAAGGTTGCTTGAGAGGAAATAATTTAGTGCCAACTGTCCTACTGATTGCAGCACAGGAGAGTCTCAGCCCAGACACACTCACTTTCTTGCCAATATCCAATCTAACCATGCCCTGTGACAGTGGGAAGCCATTCCCCCTTGTCCTGTCACTCCACGCCCTTGTCCAAAGTCCCTCTCCAGCTCCCTTGAAGCCTCTTCAGGTACTTGAAGAGAATTGTAGATGCACTAAAAACAACTTGCTGTAGGTGTCAATGCAGAAAGTACAAACCCAGAGACAGAGACAGTCAGTGCCAGTGCCTATTTTTTTCAGTGGTGTTATTTATAATACAGCTACTATCAAAGAGGCATTTGTCTGCCTCTCAGCCACATTAAAATTAACAAACCCTGAACTGCATCAACTTTCATGTACTAAATAATACAAAAATATTTATTTTTGCCAAACAAGGCACAGTATCAATAGAAACTATTGGGAGACTAACACAACTGAAAAGTAAATTAGTGCTGTAATATGCACTTAACTTGAGAAAAAAAAAATTTAAACTCCAATTGAAACAATGTAGTCAAATGCTGTCAGTAAATTTTTGACATACATAAAATAATGAAAAGTATCAGCAGCTACATTAGTGCAAACAACCCTATCACCTTGCACCATATTCAGGCCTTTGAATTCAAGTCAATCCACATATAGAGCCCACTGAAAAACTGACATGGCTTTGACACTTAGAGATAAGCCACTTATTAAAAATTACATGGGACTGGAAATAAAGCCTGATGTTAAAACATGGGAGACTTATGTTTCTCCTGTGTTCCCTGAGAACCTCTGAAAGCTCAATCGAGGAATAAACAAAAGCTTCAACTAAGAGTCTGCAGTTATGCACTATATATGCCACTTAAAGCAAGAGAAAGATTTTAAAAATAAAATATATCCAATAGGGTTTATAGACAACAGACTTTTTTTCTCCCCTGCTTGCAGTCCACACATCTGTGTAAGAATTTAAGGGCATGAGCAGATGCAGATTAACTGCACGAGTGCTTGGCCATTCTCTTTCCCACCATGAAACAGACATATCTTTTCCCTGAAGTCTCTCAGCTAAGCACAGCCAAAGATAAGGCAGTTTAACAGGTAGGCAGCCTTTCCATTTCCTCCAGCAGAGCTACCCCGATAAGAGATGAACATGGCACGAGTGTAACTTATTCTAAAGCAGACAAGCATACACCCAAACAGGCCAGCTGTGCCTTTCACACACAAAACATCAAAGAGTTACTACCAACAGGAGAAACAAAAACATTGGGATAAGTTTCTTTTACTAAGTAGTTTTCTCACAGTAAAAACTGAAGGCTTTCATTTGGCTACTGCAGTCAATTCCATATCCACTGGTTATGACTGCTATGCCCATCTCCAGCTGTTTTCTCATTTCCTCCTTGCCACTTACAACACTGGTACCAAAAGCAAACAAGAACAGTAAAATGGAAACATTTATTGTAGCTTTAAATGAAAAGAAAGGCTTTCTCATTAACCTACTATTAAGCAATTATTCTGAGAAATATTTCAGCATCTTGGAGGGCATCAGGAAAAGCAAGAAACCTAGAAGAGAAAAGCAAACTTCACCACAGGTTAATACAAAGTTTTTGCTTTTTCTCTGTGCAAAAAGGGGCCTGTCAAGATTAAGCCCCAAGAAATACATAAACGAGCTATGGGAATGAGAGCTGCAATTGGAAAATGCAAAGTTGCAGAAGGATGGTTTCCTTGAGTGCTGACCCTGTGAAGGGATCAGAGAAGACAGTCAGTGTTGGTAGTGTTGGTGGTGATTACCTAACCAAGGTGTCTGTGCTGGGAGGTCGGTCTAAATAGGACAAGAAGAGCACATGGCTCCAGGGAGTGATTCAGAGCTTGTAAGTGGATCCCTACACTTAACTGACATCTAGAGGAACCCACTTTTTCCTCACTAACAAGACAGGAGACCAGATTTTTACTTGTATAATAGGTTCGTGGTCCCTGTAAGACAGGTAAACACTGTCCAAAGAGCTGCTCTCAGCTTCTTCCTTCACACTGACAGAATAATTCACCATAATGAACTCGATCGGGAACTAATTCCAGCTGCAAACTAACGCAGAGAAAAACAATTCTGTTAGAACACGTTCAGTTCCTGACCCAATTCCTCACACGAATGCTTGGGTAGAGGAAAGGGAGCACCAGGGCCACCTTAAGCTGCATGCAGTACTAGCATAAAGCTGTCAGCAAACCACAGCACCAGGAAAAACCTAGTGTTCAGTGAGCTAGCTGGCTACGCTGAACTGTGTCCTTCCACTCTGTGCCATCTACCCAGGACACACCGCAGTGAAATTGCTTTCTCTCAAGCACACTGCAACCCTCTGGGTTACAGCCAGTCTGTGGACAAACAAAGCATTTGAATTCCATAGTATTTATCTGTGATCAGACTCCCCTCCCTATTTTATTCAATGAGTTGTTACCTGTGAACCAAAGTTAATTTTACTTATGCTCCCGTGAAGGCAGCACACTTTGGCCCAGGTGTTATCTAAGGTGATCTTTACCTTTGACCCCTACAAACTCCCAAGGGAACAGCCAAGCCTGTCCCTGGCTACAGGACATTCCCCACCCACAGCCAGCTTGGTGCAGTGTTACAATTAAAATGCATCTTGTGACATTTCCCTACTTCCCCCTTTTCTTTTTTCCCTGCTCCTCCTGTAACCTACAGAATCAATCTTCCTGGTTGTTACTCCTGCCCAGGGATCCTAGCAGAGCTCCTTCCAATTTCATTGTGTCTCATGAAATGATGCAAAGCAATGAGAAGCTTCATTCAGCACTGACCCCTATTTTTCAGTCAGCAAGTAGCACACACCTGTGATCTCCTGCAATTACTCAGAATAAAGCTGACCTTTCACTTTGGATCAGACTCCCGGGGAGTTAATGGAAGACATGGAAACAGAGTATATACCCGGGGCCCCCAGCCAGGCAGAAGGAAACTCAATTCCACATCTTTCCTCAGCTGTTTGCTGAACAAGCTCCCTCTTAATCCTTGCACCTGACAGTGGCAGAAAGCCCCAGCTCATGGCTCTTCCAGAACTAATACTGCTAATTCTGCTGTAATAAGCTGCAGTGTACAATGGAGAGAAAAGCAGATACAATAATGTCAACTGCTTGAAACTTGCATTGTGGAACAAATGATTAAAAATCTCACTGCAGTTACTGACAACAAATCCCACACATATTCAAGTCACTTGGGATATCCTGTAACCTGACAAGGATGAAAGCATTTCAGCTTTACTTCTGGAAGAATAGTTTTTTCCTTGTTTTTCCTTTAGATTTGAAGAATTAAAGGTCTATTGAGAAGGTAATAGGGACAAAATTAGTTAATATTCTTGTTACTAGTTCCATTCTTCCTCGATTTCTCCTTCCATTCCTATCTAACATTTTTTCAAATCTTAGTTTTAATTTTTCACTCTTTCAATAACTGCTAGTGCATCTCACTAGATGACACTAGATCTTTATTCATTCAGAGAATCCTCTATTGAAAGCTGGGAAATGCAAGTGAAATATATTCTTATCAATCATTTTTAAAAAGAAATTTCCCTTTTTAATTTAGTAAGGAAATAATCACGTTTTGCTAACCTGACAGTCCATTTCAGAAGGACAAACACAATCTAATCAGGTGTAGAATACAGAAAGATTTACACTTTAAAAGAAGCAGTCAGAGGAATTTCTTTTTAGTTGATGTTAGATCATAAAACTAATCAGTCCCTCCCTTTTACAGATCTTCATAATATAAAAGTGATGAAGGAGATCATGAAAGACCACCAGAATACTTGCAGGTATTAAACTGAGAATCAAAAATTATTTCAGGTTAAACAGCCTGTAAAATCCGTTGCCACAAAAAGTGAAGCCTTATACTGCAGGTAGATACTAGAAGAGATTCTTAGTTTTATCAACAAGTATTTGTGGTCATTTCTCCCACCCACATTAATTTAGGCTTTCATTTAGGCTACTGGCAAACTTCTAACAGCAAAAGAAGATCCTTCTTCAAAATAAGTCTGAGCAGAACAGGATTCTTTGGCCATCTGATGTAGTGTTGCAGGATACCAAAATGGCAACACCAGCCACGCCCACACCTGAAAAAAGACCTGTGCAACAAGTTTCATGGCATTCTACAGACTTCATAATAAGTATTTGGATTTTGTTTTCCTCTAAGGCTTCATCTAGATTAAAAAGTATCCAAGAATAAACTTTTGGGGAACAACTATTTCTTTTACCTTTGCACAAGTGCTCATTAACTAGTGATACTTTACCAGGACAAGGGAATTGAGGCTTCAAATTGGAGAAGCAGGAAGTGCTTATCCCTGGGATGGTAACTTGGGTCCTACCCCATGAACAACAGCTGCCCATGCACTATTAGTCACCTCACAAATCACACCTTGATGCATATAAGGAAAACTAAAGTCAGTGCTAGTTAACTTAATGTCAGGCTGTCATACACAGAGGTGCAGTTTACTGTTGTTGCAGCAGGGACAGGAAATTCCAGGAGGGTTTTGAAAGCACCTATGGCAGAAGGGTGGTAGACAAGACAAACTCCCAGAGCCTAAATTAAGACATCCTTGCTTTTGAATCACAGAGAAGTTAGTCTGAATTACTAAGTGTTACAGCAGACATAAACAGAATCAAACCCAGAATCACCCTTTAAAGTGACCCTCATGTTGAAATTTTTAGAAGTCTTACCCCTAATTCATTTGGACTCCTATTCCAAATATTCTCATACACCAAGCCCTAAAAGTGTTACAATCAGCTTCCAAAGCAGATGAAGCAAAAAACCCCCAAAATCCCACAGAGGCACTTGAACTTGGAAGAAAAAAAACCCTTTTCCCAGGAAGCAGTAAGGCCTTATTTCCAAACATACCCACTCTGCAAAGAAACCAGCCCTGCCTTTAAACTGCCCACTCATTCCCTCCATCAGCCCAACTATTCTTCATGTTAGCACAAGCACTTTCAAGACTGCAGCTACTGGTCAGGAAACTAATTCAGGCCAGAACTCACCCAGCCAAGGATAATTATTTCCATCCAGACTAGGTCTCTGGTGTGCCTGAACACTAAGGGCAGCCAAAAGAGAAGCAGGGCAAAAGGGCTTCTACCAGCACAATGTTAAGCTTTATGTACAGGTAACTACTGCCTAAGCATGGAACACATACCACACTTTAAACCCCCTCAATTTACATTTATGTTCTTGACGCTTCTGCACTTCTGCCTGGACTGATTTGTTCTCTTCATGCTGGCTATTCTTCATGCAGCTCCTGAGGTCAGAACTCACTCTGGAACAGAACAGATGAACTAGTGAAACTACGTAAAAGAGAAAGGTAATGGGCAGGGGAGATAGGGGAGGGGGAAATAAAAGCAGTGTTCAATATTTAATGCTTATTTAACAAAAGGTGTAGTCCCACACCCCTAACAGCAGCAGCACTGATAACTGCTTGAGGACCCCTCCACTTACCAAAAGAGCCATAAGCAAAACCAAAGGAATATTTTAATCAGCTTTAATACTTTCACCAGGATGATTTAACTCATTTCACAAGCTTCTCTACCTACCTGTTCTCAAACTCTTTAGCATTTACAGTTCTGACAACCTAAAGCTCTGGGTGCCTCACATCAGATTACAAGTGCAACATGACATTTTAGAGCCAGCTCTGCCTACTTCAGATGGCCTTTTTCTCCTGTGCTGTGGAATAGCATATTACACACTGAAGGAGTTTTTACTGCTGAAGAGGTTTAAGTAAGAGCAAATATCACTCCTTACACACACTGTCAACGCAGCAGCGGATATACTGCTTGTATCAAATAACAAAATCAGCTCTAACACAGTCCTAACCTTGCCATCCCAAGGAAAAGCAGCCTCTGCTCACTGAAGCAAGCTTCATTACCCTTATCAATTAAGGGCTTAAAATATTCACCTTTACAGGAATACAATATTTACAAGACAGTACATTATTTCTTTCTGTCAGTCCCCAGTGTGCACACTGAGGAAAAAAAAAATCCTGGGAACAGTAAGAAAGTCCAGAGGAGTAATTCTCAAGAGAGGCACGTGTTCTTGCTGCACTCAGTGATGAGGGCCAAGCAGTGTTGGATTTCACACCAGTTGGATTTCACACCCTTTGATTTTAAGTGCTTCCCCTCCAGGTTCTTCTGTCATTTACTTAGTACAAGGCACTCAAGTCTGGGTCCTGGCTGCATGTTTTACTTGGCAATTCTATTTTCAATTGTTTATCAGCTTCAAAGAGCATTACTGATAAGAGGTTTGTTGGAGCTATGGATGCTCAGTGACAGTAAGCTTTAAAAATATTTGGAAATTATCTCTTTTTATTTAACCCTCACTCTGCAAATATCACAAATGGTACATGCAAACCCTGACCAGGAAAGAAGATGCTTAGAGGATTCATGGGGTGTGCTCTACTGCTAAAGGCATATTAAGATTGCTGATGCAAGCTGCATCCTTGCCAGGTTCTGTGCTGTGCAATCCTGGAAAAGATATCCCAAACTTTACAAACTTGTCAATTAACACAGAAGAGCCTCAAGAGTGAAAGACTTCTCCCTTCAGAAGACACTTGATACAAAATGAACACCTCCCACGTGGAATATTATCACCTCAGAAGTTTTGTTACACAAACAAGAGGACAACAGAACATACTGAACTGAATGGAAGCATCTTTTTATCCGCTTTGAGCTTCATAAAATTTTGAATCAAGGAATAGTTTTCTTCCATTTTTCAAACCTAATCTTCTGCTTGGCAAATGACTTAACAGTAAAGAAAGCTGTTTTAAATAAAGATTGCACCCAAACTCTTACGAGGGGGAAAGAGAAAACAAACCAGTAATTGCAGCTCTTTTCTACACTGAAGACCACACAAATAGAGAACATTTCAGGAGGGATCTCTGCAGATTAGCACTGATGGTGAGTTAAGGCAAGGCGCAGCCACTGCCCCTCTCTCTTTACAAGGTATTGGCTCTGATTAAGAAAACAAGTTACTGGAGTTTTTTTAAGAGATGTTTTGAAGCCGCTTGGATACCGCTCAAGAAGTATCAACCTACTAATGTACAACCCAGGGAGCAAAGCTGCCCAGCACTGCAAACACACATGCTCCAAAAATGCAAGGCATTGTTGCTCTGATCCACTCCAAGGGAATGTCCCAAAGGGAGAGTAAGTCACTTCTACTCTTCTTTACTGTAAAGATGATACCAAACTTCTGATAAATATCTGGTGTATTTTCTGGCATAAAATACCTTGCATAAATTTACATTCCATCAGACCTTTGACATATGGGCAATGTTTCATAAGCTTGAAGGAAAACGGGCGTAAACTGAAAATTTAAAATTCTCCACATGTCCATTGTTGAACTTAGAACACGTGGGAAAAAACACATCAGAAGCTTGCCAGAACAATGAGGTGGCTGGCATACAAGCCCTACACAGCAGAATGGCAGAGTTAGCTGTGAACAGACCCAGGGGAGATCCTGTGAAAAGACCATGGGGAGATCCTCCTGCTACCTTCAAAAGGAAGCAAAGAGAAAATGGAACCACACTCTAGGAAGCAGAGAGTGAAATGACAAGTGCAACAGACTAGCTGCAACAATGAGTGGTCGCACATTAGAGTAGGTTTCTCAGAGATGCTGTGGAACCCTAAATGACCTCATCTAGCATCAATGCTGGCCCTGCACTGAGCCAGGGGTTGAACCAGGGTACCACAAAAAGTCCCTTCCAACTCAAATTATTTTACCATTCTCTGGCACTACATAAAATGAAGATATACTTAAATTTCAAACACAAAACATAGAGACTTTTTCTATTATGCAGTTATAACTATGATGCTCCTAGGAATGAGATTTATTGGTCTCAGAACTCATTTCCACACAGGATCTAGAGGCCCTGGAACATTTCTGCAAGCTCTCAAATACTAATCAGTTCTTTAGCAAATGTACAAATGTACAATAACTCTCAGCAATCTCCTGGGAACCTGCACTTTCAGAGTAGTGGGTATCCAAATCCACCCAGTATCGAAGAGAACAGCACAAGAAAAGCACAGATATTGTGTTTCACTGTTTAGGAGACAGAGAATCACATATGCTATGAAGTATGAAGATCCACATCAGACAAGGCTCCTCTAGGAACTTCAGTAAGAAAAGGAGGAAGCAGTACTGACCAGAGATCTCACTACTTTTTTTTTTTAATTTAAGGAGAAAACCCAGGACCACAGTGAGTAAATCAAAACTAATAAAAAAGGAAAAAGCTGTCCTTGAAATACTAAGGGCTACTGTGTACTCTTTTCTCCAGAATGTTAACAAGAAATTGTATCTTGTCCCATTGGCAATAGGAAAGGTGCCAAAAGGCAGATGAAAACTCTCCCTTGGCTGCCAGCACTGGAAAGGCTGTTTCAAGAGGCAGCATATTGTACTGACCAGCAACTGCACTGGATCAAGCACTTCTAACCAGGAAGAGCCAGACTGATAACACAGCAGGACAAACATTCAATGCTATCTCCCTCCTTTGAGTCCGGTGGAGATGGAGAAAACATCCCTAAGGATTTGTTAGCACAAGCCACTCAAAGCAGATGTCCCCAAAAATATTACAGATGTCATGTCAGGCACGTGAGACATCTAAATATTTGATAGTTGGCCCCATCATACTGCCATCGAAGTTCACAAATTCTTCTTCGTGTAGGTCAAAATGCTGGTAGGACAAGGAGAGGATGCAGCTGCTTCAACAGGTCAAAACTATTTCCACACACACTACAGGAGCAAAGCATAAAGTAGTCTGGGATCATATAATGCTCCAGGTAGCTCAGAGTAGGCAGGAGTCAACAGCAGTCACTCTTCAGCAGGAAGGAGAGAAGTGTATTAATAAATATGGAAGGTAGGCAAGGATCAAGTAATCAATGAGTACCTTTTGAGTATTCAGTATTGCCACAGGAAGCGATAAATCTCTCTTCAAAGATCAGAAGTGGCAGTAAGTTATATACTCAGCAGGAATGCTGGATAACACTAACTTCTTCCATCCTCCAAAAAGAAAAGAAAAGAAGAAAGGTTTTAATAATCTGATAAGCTTTGACTGAAACTACTAGCCTTCAAAAATGTCATTTTTTTCCAACCTGTAATCTGGAAATTCCTGAAGTGCCTCTAAGGGGTTTTCTTGCATTACATACTGGGAAAGCAAAACTGAAGTTTAGATTGCAAACAGTTTAGCACACAGGAGAAAGCTACTGGTTAAAATGTAATACTGTTAACTTATGCCATAGAATTATACAACCAAAAACAGGGGGTATTTTTTATTCAGTAGCGTTTCCTGCTTTCATTTTAAACCACTGGATGTAAGAGGTGGTTTCAAGGGAAGAGCTTTGCAAATCAAATACGAGGAGACAGAAAAACTATACAAGAAGCTGAAGTAATTGGCCAAAAATCACTACTGGTTCTACTACAGTGAAAGGCTCTTCCAGGAGCCAGTCCAGAGAAACCATGTCTCTTTCAACACTGAACAATGGAAGAATTCAATTGCCTGGACAACAATTTTAAACATACAGGCAAGTTTACAGCTCCATTTCAGAAGAATAAAAAATGTTTACAAATAGCCAAATGCTGCTATTACTACTTGTGCTCTTGGCTTCTTTTGCAGAAAGCCCTTACATACCCCAAAATATTTTGGGGCATGGATCCATGAAGGCTCAAATCAAACTTATGGCTGCATTTTTTCCACATCCATTTACATGAAGCAAATTCTGTTCATCACCTGGGGACACAATTGCCAGCACACACATGGAAGGAGATCCAAGACAATTTTCCAGGGAAGCCTTGACTTTTACCTCCCTAAATACTTTGGTGTATATTCAGAAAATGGCAGGAATTGTAAATTTCATTGTGTAGCTTTTATTGATAGATTGGGAAAAAAGGAAAAAAATTCCTTTATCCAACATGAGCATAAAAAAAAAAGCCCTACAAGGACAGATCACTGTCCATTGAGTCCAGCAGTCTGTCTCTAAAAATTCTAGCAGGAAACACTGCCTAGGGAGAGCAATCAGTGATGTCTGTCGTTTACCATCCTTATCCCACAACCCAGTCAAGGGATTAGGGATCTTTGCCTCTGGACCTGCAGATTCCCTTCTGAACCTACAGTATCTCCACAGTCTCTTACCAAAACAGGTTTCCCATCAATTGTGGCGTATTTACCCCATTTTTTCCTCCTGCAAGCTACAGGCTAACCACAAAACTCACTGCATCTACCCAAGAAACTGGCCTTGTGTGACCACGGGGAAGCACAGCAGCCAGACTGGGCACAGACTGAATTCTGTGAAGAACTCAAGGCGCAGCAGCAGAGTGACACCATTCACCTCCTTATACACAGCCACGAAAAACCAGAATTACCAAACTCAAGCGTCACATGCTTCTGCTGAAATTACCACCCAGAGGAGCACATGGATTATATGCAAGTTTGCTCTATAACTCTTGAGTTCTCAAGATTACATATCCCCTTCCTATCTTTTTAATATAAGTAACATGTGAAAAATACCTTAGCTTCCAGCAATCTCCACCTACAGATGCTTAGGCCACCATCAAGCTATTCACTGTAACATCTTGGAGAGCTCAGAAAGTGTCAAACACTTGAGTCAAGTCTCCATACATGAGGCATTATCATAGCTTAAAATTATTGTGTTGTTTACTCCTTCTTTCACAGCTTTATGCTTCATAGTTTAATTCCAGATTAAGTCAGTATTTTACTCAGCATCCAGTTTAAAACTAGGATCACTGCAGATAATATAATTCCACACAACACACACAAATGCAATATATAAAATAGGAGTCAACAAATAATTTTATGTAACACAAATTTTTATGGAGCTATGTTTTCTTTAGTGGATTCAATAAAAATCACCTTGCTTCACCCTCTGAGCATTTTCCATGCTTAGAACTAGGAAGGAAGAAGTCCTTTGCTGATACAAGGACTGTCTGGGCAGCAGTGCTCGTGCCAAGGTCCTTGGGCTGCTTGGTAGGCAGCGAGCTGGACCAGAGCCAGCAGCTTGTCCTGGCAGCAGAGAAGTAACATTTATCTTTCCAACAGCTCCCCAGTGCCACAGCCACAGATCAGGATGTATTAGTCACAAGCCTGCACCAAGTATACAGGACACTATTTGACACATCTCCAATATATATTTATCAGTATCTGCTTACTTTACTCCGTTCAGAAGATTTTATTGGTTTGATCATATTCTTGATTGATAAGGAAAAGTCCTAAATCTCTGTCTGTACAAAAAGAGGGAAGGTGGTTCAAGAGAAAAGGAGGTGCTATCCATCCTTTTTCTTTAGCACCTTTGATTTATCACCAAGCCTGACCTCTCATGCAAGACAGATCTCTAAATATATATAAAACAGAAAAACATCAGCACCTTGCAGCTGGCTGAAGCAATTTTCAGATTTTTTTCCACAATCTTGATTCAAAGATGTTAAAAAATTAAGAAATCTATGACTGCTCTGTGTATCAATCCAATAGTTAATCACCCTCCCTGTGAAAAACCTAAGCCTTTTAATTTGAACTTATTGGGCTACAAATTGCTAGTGTGTTTGTCACCAAGATTAGAGCAAGCTCACTAATATTCACTATTATTTTGTCAGGGACATATCTGAGGACTCTCATCAAGTTACCTCAGTTTTGATGAGAAGCTGCACAGTATATGCTTAACATTTTGCTGCATGGCAATACAGCTTAGTTTGCCATCAAATTGGAGACGAATCCCCTTTGACACAGTAATCTTTTAGAGGGTTTTGAGTGTTGAGGCCAAAACCATACGTAGGATTTTGGGAATGACTTCATCTCATCCCACACAGGCAAGAACATACCCCTGCTTATTTCACTAATGCATTTAAGAACTACATTACGTTCTTTGCCACAGCATCACCTTGGAAACTTGTGTTTATGCTGTTTATTCACTATGACTCCAAAACACAATTCAATCACTGCTTTCTAGGATACCATGTGTCTTGATTTAAATTCAGCTGGAATATCTTGTTCCCAGGTGCACAGCTTTACATGTAGCAGAGCCTTAGCACACACACTGGACTGGATCTACTGCACCTGACAATCACAATAGCTACCTTAGTGCTCACTGATTTTCCATGAACCAGAAGTTTAACACAAACAAGTTTTTAAAGACATTTTTCACCAACAAAATGAATAATGAAAACAAATTGTGACAAGCAATTACAAGTTTTCGCTGCATATCCATGGAAACTATTCATTCTTGTACACCCCCAGACTAATCCTGAACTGAATGGCATTTACTGATACTCATTACTAATATTAATATACAGTAAGGTTGTCAAGATCAAGTTCTTTAACAAACTCAAATCATAAATTTAACAAGTTCTTATTTTCTTAAAGCCTTAGTTACTGGGTTTAATACTTTTCTCTACTTCAACTAAATTCTGTACTAAGAATAAATTGGAGAGCTGGTAATAATGTGAACTACATGTGTGTTAACACCATTGCAGAGCTAGTCAAACACCCAAGGTGGTCTGAGCACCTGCCACCCTCTCTGCACAGCCATGTTCATCCACTCCACCTCATTTCAGAACTGATACATCAGCACTTCTCTGACCTCCTGGAATTTCACTACTGTTCCAAAGTGCATTGACTATAAAATATCCCTTCCAATGTTGCAGTTAAAAATATTCCAGTGGTGAAAAATATAGCAATATGCCAAGATAAACTTCTCTCTCACCTCCCAATGTACTCTGGTGGGGGCAGTTTTAAATGGTTCTTGTGTTAAGTTTTGGCTTGTGTTTGTTTTTTATATACTTTACTTGCAGATGTTTGAGACATATACAGGCTTCTAATGATGATGCATTATTAATACAGACAGGGGTGCAATTCACATACCAAACAATCTGTGATTTGCCTTCTGTTTTGCCAGAATTTGACAAATTCAATGATGCCAACAGAAATTTTTTTACAGTATGGGGAAAAAAATATGCAAAACAAGATTTTCAGTATAAGATGAACTTACTTAACCCTGTCTTTACATTTGAGCAAAGCTTTCCAGTGAAACCCATAAACTTTAGAAATTTCAAGAGTTTGCAGCTATGGCAGAAAAACAAGGTGCTGTTGCTAACTGACTGACATAACGAAAGGTATTTGGGCAGATTCTTGCACTACAGGGAGTAAAAAAAAAAAAATCCTGTAGTTCAGGTTGCTGCACTGCTACCATTACAGAAGCCCTTGCAGGTGTCACTGGCCAGCAAGGCCATCCCAACTGATCACTGCCCTTGTGCTTTTAAACACTTCCAAACATTCCTGGCCTGACCTTTTAATATGAGCCCCACAGAGCGCACTGAAAACCTCAGGTAGCTGTCAGTAAACTGTGGGAGGGCTTGAACTGAGGGGGTCTCTAAAAACAAACCTTTACATAAGAAATATAACTATCTATGACTCAAAACTTCACCTGTAGGGATAGTTAGAGAATAATGCTTCGGGAGTCCATTCTATCAGAGATGTCCCCTAAGTCAATGCCCGTTAACTGCGCCATTCTTGAGAGCTGTCTCTGCACTACTTCTCTTTTCACCTGTTAAGAACCACATTGGAAGGAAATTAAGATTTTATAGCTTCCACGTTTTTATAATACTGAGGAAAACATAACTTTAGCTTTAATTTACATTAGATACCCAAACCAAGTTGTTCTTTGTACAGTTACCTGAATTTAACATGACCTGAAACATAAAACTCCCTACTCACTTTCTGTTTTATCTGCTCTTCTCGTTGAGGTTATTTTTGTTAATCAGAAAAAAACAGATCACTCAGCTGAGCAGCAGCTCTTTATATGTCTAAATATGACTGGGATAAGCATACCTCACTTAATTCCTAAAGAATGATGAATTATTGGAGAGAAGTGGGAGGAGCAGCAGAACAGGCTGTTGTAAATAAAATTCAAATATCCTTCAGCACAAAAATGAGCTACAGTCAGGACAGGACACCAATTCTTTCTAAGTTTCAGTAAAAAACCTGAAAGAACAAGGGCCACGTACGATCTGAACCATTTTTATGAACACTAAAAATAACAAAAAGGGAATTTCCTGGATCTGTGTATGTCTCTAAGACCATGTAGGTTACAGTGTAGCAGAGCTTGATACTGTATTGACATTTCAAGGTTTAGTACAACAAAGAGTGAACTGGGCATCTGAACTAAAGCCAAATGGATGAACAGGGGTTTACAGTTAAGCAAATAAATCAATACAGTTCAGTAAGTTAACACAAACAAAACAAGCAGTCAAAGCTTTGGTTTCTTTCAGCTCTGGTCAGTGTGTAGGTAAAGTAGTGGCTGCTCCTTATTACACGTATTTCTAGAGCACATACAAGCACATTTGGGATCCTAATGCTTATTACTCCCTTGAGCATTCCCTCTCTGGTAAAGAGGTAAGAGAAGCTTAAGTTGCCAGGATGGGGAATTAGGGGGTTTTTATGCAAATATAATCAGTGATACAGCTCTCAAAGAGCTAATGTACAAAAAACTGTTCGGACAGAGCAGGGAGAGCTATCCAGAGGTCAGTAGAACCTGTTTAAGTATGAGGGATAAGTGCAAGGAATAGGTTGGCTTTGCTCCAAGAACACACAGGCCTAATAATACTCAACATCCAACTTCCAAAAATCTAGAAAAATAGGAGTTCTTGGACACAACTCCTAAGGGGAGGAGAAGAAATTAAATTCTGGAGTAGGCTCTGCACAGAAATTCCTTAACAAGTTAGCAATCCCATATAATGAGATTTTCAAGGTAAACGCTGAATAAAGTCAAGTATAACGTGGATCAGCTTCTGGCATTTCAAGACAGAGCACTGGGAGTGCAGCAGGCGGGTACCAACCTGCAGCCCTAAGAGCTGGTGAGGATGCACACAAATTAGCTATGGATCATAGTCAAGATCCAGCCTGCTCACACAAAAAACAGCTCTTGAAATAGCTCCTTCCCTCAGTAACGCTGCAGGCACGAGTCACCAGCAAACTTAACGCTGTAGTGACAGTTCTCCAAGCTCTGTCCGAAATGGACGAGCCTTGCTGTATTATTTCAGTTGCAGGGCCACAGGAACTAGATTTTTGCACCTTTTGCTCAGATATTACTCCTCAAAAATATCCCACAAAGCTTCTTGAGCCTTTCTGTGCATCCTAATAACCACCCATGCACAGCGGATGGCATTAAAACTGAGCTAGCCCTACACATCCAGAAGAAAAACAAAATGGAAGTAAAAATCCATCAACCTAGGAAAAAAAAAGCAGCGAGTGTTGCTTTGCCCTTATACTAAAATTGCTCCTTCCTTCAGTTCTGCTGATGTCTTCTACACTGAAGGAAACTGTTAGGAGGATCATTTAAGTAAGAATAGCTTGAATACAGCACGGAATCATTTCTTATACCAAACGGGCTCCTGCAAATTCAACAGGCTCTGAAGAAGATTCATAAACTGAAGAATTCAAGATGATATTTACACACTTCCTGTGCTGAAACAAAAACACATATAGTGGAAGTGGTAAACAGCTTCTTCTGTTGTTAGATGGAGTTTATTACCAGAGTTTAGTAACTGGCCAGAGATGAGGAACAGCCATGCACGTATTTAAGGGGAGAAAGGCTCGGCAAAAAAATAGGAAGTCACAAACAGGAAAGCGAGCTCATTCTCACCAACAGGCAAGTCCTAAGGATTACTCTGAACGGAGAAGGAACCATACAACATGACAAAACCCTTCTATCGAAGTCATTTCACAAGGTTAGCACAAGGCCAAATCCGATACTATATAAACATATATTCTAAAGAAATTTAAAGCTGATACAGAGAACAAACAGCAAAGTGTTTGGACACAGAGCATGTGCGGTTTCCTCCTCTGCATCACAAAAAGAATCAGGTTTTGTACTTCCCCCCCCAACCAGCACAGACCCACGGAAGGGAGGGAATAACGCCGTCCTTTGCCATGAGATTTCGGGCTCCATCCCTGGGCAACTGCCCGGGTGCGGAGGCCCAAGAGGTTCCCAGGGAGCTGCCCCGCGAGTCGGGCCAGGTCCCAGCAAGTGACACAGCTGGTCGGCGGCTCGGTGGCGCCCAGGTGCTCCTGATCGGAGCCTGAAGCCCCGCGGGGACCCCGGGCCCGGAGTGGGGTGGAGGGGACGGGACGGGGGAGGGGGGGCGGCCATAGAACGGCAGGGCCGCCGCTCTCCGGGAGCGGCGCG
>VZTZ01001552.1:373724-410473 GCA_013400955.1 Drymodes brunneopygia
AAGTGGCAGCTTCTGTCCATCCGTCTGTCCGTCCCTCTATTGCTCCTCCTGCCCCTGCCCTCCACAGCACTTCCCAACAGGACAGGGAAGGCTCTGGGCTGAGGCCACATCTCACTACACTCCCTACAGCCACAAGCTGGGGAGGGACAGGAGCACGTGGAGCTGGAAAGAAGAAACGCCAGCAGAATATATTAATATCTCATATTTCATTTTATTTAAGTCCTGGGGACTCCAGGTGGCAGAGGGCAGCAGTCCCCATGGCCCTGGCAGCTCCTGGAAAGAAACAGCGAGATTTCCAAAGTGCAGGTTCTTCCGGGACAGGGCGAGTGCCCTCGAGCAAGAGGAAGGCAAGAGGAGGCAGAGAAATCTGGTACCTCTCCCTGCCACCCCAGTCCTGGCAGCTGTAGCCGATGAGGGGGGCAGGAAGGGTGGGCTCCCCGGGTATTTTAAATAGCGATCAGAGGGCGGGATGTGCAGCGAGCCCCCTGCCCAGGGGTGCGGAGGTGGCACCTGTGGGGCCGGTGGCCGGGGACAGGGAAGCGGTGCTCCGTAAGGCAGTGTGCGGCCGTGGCGAGCTGCCGGTGGGCGGGGTAATACTGTGGTGCGCTGCCGAGAGCGGGAGCTGCCGGGTCCCCAGTCCGTGCAAGCCCGGGCGGCCCAGCAGTGCCTTTGCCCTCAGGGATGGCAGGTGGGTGTGCGTGGGTCTCAGAAAGCTGTACTGGCCATGCTGGCTGGTGCAAAGATCCGTGGGAGGCTGTCCAGGGTCTCCTCCAGTCGCCGGTGAGCTGATTTACCATCTTCCCCTGCAAGTACATGCCACGGTCAGTGATCCAAACTGCAGAAGTTCTGTCCCCTGCCCATCCCTGGCCACCTACCCCAGCCTTTCCAGGGAAATATCCCTAACATCTGGCAGAGCTGAGCCTGCGTGCTATGGCCACAGCTGGAAACCTCTCTTGCTCTCCTTAGCACACCCCTGGGCAGGTCCCAGCTGGGATCTGGATCAAAAAGTCCCCAGAGCTCCTGATTGAAAGGTTGCAAATCCTGTTCTCAGCTGCCCACACGAGGCAGGGATAACCCGTGTTTGGGCTGCAGGAGTGTTGGCTTGTGGAGAGCCTCACTTGGGGTCAAGGTACCAGTGCTCAGGGCTGTGCCAGCTCCAGTAGTTCCAACAGCTGTGCACATCTGCATGCACTGACATGGGGGGCACAAGGGCTCCCCCAGGACCCCCAGGCACATACAGGGATGCACAAATCCATGCTACAGGCTCACTCTGAGCTCTTTGCCCACAAATCTGCCCTCAGCGGCCATCCACAGCAAGAGATGGTGACATGAACAATCTGCTGGGACATAGGACACAAGGCATCTACATGTGTCAGGGTGCCAGTGGGATGTGCACTATCAACAACCAAGACACACAGACTCCAAAACGTGACATGGCTGACAGGCTCTAAGACAGAGACATTCGTGAGCAAAGCGGCCAGAGCAGGGACAAGGGGTACGAGGACAGCTCACGTGTCCCAACCTGTGCAGCAGCTGCCACGATCTGGAGGCCTAGAAACACACTCAGATGGTTCTCTCAGGGCCATCTAGCAAATAATAAATAACAACCAGGCTTAGTGCTGTGGCTACAGGATGCCTGGCCCTCGCTGCCAGCTTGCTCTTGCCTGGCAGAGCTTGGGGCATGATGAACCAGAGTGCGTGGGGTAGCCATGGAGCTCCATCTCCCATGGGTGCTGCTGGCACCAGGAGATGCCACTTGGGATGCTGTGGGTGGGGAGCAAGCAGAGAAGCAGCGGGACACTCACCGCACAGCATCAGGCTCTGCTTGGCTGCCTCCCGCACAGGCTCTTTGTCGGTTTGGCACAGGTAAACCAGCTGCTCAATGCTCTCCTTGGCCTGCAGGTGAAGGGACAAGGTGATGAGTTTTGGCTGCCACGGCTGGAGCAGGAACATAGATGGGGAAGGCACCACAGGGCACTGCAGCCCCATGGTGCAGAAAAGCCCCACATCCTCTTTCTTCCCTCATTTTCCCTCTTTCTCTGCCCCTGCCAGCTGCTACAGCACTTTTGGGGCATCCCCAGCTCTCCTCTCCCAGGAGCAGGAGGCTGTGCAGGTGTGTCCAGATTCACTGGTCAGATGTGTTTCATCTTTCTCTGGAACATGCAGCCCTGCTGCCCCCTTCCCACATCCCTCACCTTCAAGCAGCCCAGCGCTGCACACCCTGCCACACGCATCTGCACCTCCTCATCCTCCAGCTGCTCCAGGAAGCACACGAGGGCCTGAGGAAGATGGAGGAGTCAGTGCCACCATCTGCAGCAGAGCCAGGGGCAGCATTCCAGGGGCTGTGGCACCAGCCCACCTCCTCCCTGACTGGCCCAGCACGCACCCGTTGGCGGAAGCGGGGGTTTTCTGCCAGGCTGCGGAGCTGCGCTGACACAGCGCTCACCACCTTGCTGTTGCCCTCCACAAGGAGCAGGCTCAGCGCCTTCAGTCCCTCCTTCTTCAGGCGGCCCTCGGGCATGCGCTTCAGGGCACGCAGCACCACGTCCTGGTCGTCCGAGTTGAGGTTCTGTGCCAGCAGTGCTGCAGGAAGCCATCAGCTCAGCCAAGGTGTGGGGAGTCACATGGCACTGCCCCCACACCCCTGCCACCCATCCCCAGGCACCCTGGACCCATGCTGGGCAGAGGAGGCCCCATGCTGGGTGCCAATGCATGAAGTTGCTCCCCAAGACACTGGTGACCTACAGCAAGGATATGGGAAGGCAGCATGGAATGGGCTGCACTCTGGATCAGACTGACTTGCCCACCCGAAGAATGGCTGAGCCTCTGCGTGATGCCCCAGAATGGTCATGGCACTGCTGCAGGGTGATCAATCACTCTGGCACCCATCCCAGGACTTAAGGAGGGTGGGAGGATACCCACCTTCCTCTGCCAGCTCCATCATGTAGGTGTCAAGCACCAGGGCGCCAAGTGACTCAAAGTGGCTCCAGTACTGGAAGATGGTGACCTGCTCGCTCTGGGCACTGCCAGGCCGCCGGGGCAGCCGCCGATTCAGCACGTCCTCCACCAGTTTCACACACACTGTGGGAAAGCATCAGAATCAGGGTGTGCAGTAGCCATGGCCACCCCTCTGTGGAGCTCCTGGCACCCATATCCTCCCACTCATGGTCACCGAGTGAGGCTGGCCACTCCCCGACATCCCTGGGCACCCACTCACCAGCATCAGCCAAACCAGGGTGCTGCTCACTGATGGGAGCTGCATACTGGGCACTGAGCACCTGCAGGAACCGCTCCACAGGGCAGGTGTAGACGTTGGGCACTTCCACACAGAGGTCCCAAAGGGGCAGCACGCCCTCCTTCCGTGTCGAGAACTGCACCACTGTGGGGACAGGCGCTGTCAGATCTCCCAAGGCCACGGCAGCAGGCGGGTGACTCCTGCCCTCTGTCTGGCATGGTCCCTCATTGCCCAGCCACGCCCATGAGGGGACACAGGCTTCACACAGCCTCCAGGGTGGCACAGAGGGTCCCCTCAGCTGTGTTTCTTTACCGTCAGCGGCCGAGCTGGCTGCTCCTGCGCGCTCCTCCGTCAGCTGACACACGATCTCCAGCACCTGCGACTCCCGCAGCAGCCGGTCCAGGGCGTACATTTCCTGGCACCGCAGGGGACCGAACGTGCCCAGCTTCTGCAAGGCACAGCCCAGCCAGGGGCTTCAGGGACAGCTCAGTGCCCACATCACAGCCTCCAGGCTGCGGCAAGGCGCCCTTCAAGGGGATACATGCAGCCCACCCCAGGGTGTCTCCTGCCACCATATCCCACCCTGGTCCTCACCAGCAGCAGGCGGTTGCAGTTGTTAAGGTGAAGCACCAGAGCCTTATCCAGGAACTCATTTCCGGTGCTCATGGGGTCAGTGCTGGCCTCAGAACCACTGCACATTCCGGTGTCATCTGCCCCCATCTCACCAGCGCTGGGGGCCCTGGTGCCACGCAGGGGTCTGCCAGCCCTCCTGCAAGCCAGGGAGAGATCAAGGCAGTGATCAGCACAGGACACCTGGACCTGACCCTTCCCCATCTACAGAGCAGAGGGCAAGCCCTGGGGACACAGGGGCTGCCTCCAGCCCACCGCTCATGGAGAGCTGCAGGGTAACATTGTGCCACCAGAAGGACCAGGTACTGCTGGTTCTTGGCCTGGACCTTCCCTAAGCTGTGATGAACAGGACTAAACATGGTTGGGTACCCTGGCAGAGCTGAACATCCCCCATTCTAACTGCCCCAAGGCCATCTCCTGCCCTGTATCCCATGCCATGAGCCCCACTGTGCACCTCTCATCTTGGAGAGGCTCTTCCTCAGAGCCCTCTGAGTCCTCCATGTCAGAGGTGTTGAGGAAGCTGAAGCTCTCCAGCGCGTGCTCCACTGTCAGGCTGATGCTGGAGGCCCGGCTGAGGAAGACACCTTGCTTCTGCTGTGGAGGAAGGCATGGTGGAGCTGAATCCTGGCTCACCAGCCAGGACAGCCCTGCCACCCACATGACCAGGCCATGCCATCACAGATGGTCCCATCCCCATCACCCCTGGGCATTGCCAGTAGGGATGGCCCCATCCCCATCATCCCTGGGCATTGCCAGCAGGGATGGTCTTGTCTCCATTGTCTCTGAACACTCGCTGGCCCTGTCCCCCAGGCATTGCCAACCAGGATGACCCTGTCACCCTAACCCCATGACACCACTGGGAGCCCCTCACCAGCAGCATCTCCTCCAGACGTTTGAGCTCCCGTTCAAGGGGCTGCAGCTCTGGGAACTGTCCCCGATAGTCATCCAGAGCTGAGCCCAGGAGGCCAATTGCCTCCTCCAGACCTGAGTCCACCATCTTCCCCCGTGGCACCTCAGGGATGCTGGTGGGCAGTGCTGGGGTTGGGACAGGCCCCTCTTCTGCAGAGGCTTGTGCCAGTGCTGTGGGGATCCCAGTGCCATAGTCACTCTGTGCTGGCGCCTGGCTCTGCACTGGCTCAGCCCTGCCAGCCTCCTCCTCGCAGGAGGTGGCCCATGCCACGGAGGCTCGGGGCTTGGCCTCAGTGGCCCTGTCCTGCCCTGCCACAGCAGCTGCCACCGCAGCACCAGGGAGAGGGTGTGCGTCTTGCTCGCCCATCCCTGTGTCCTCCGTGCTGGGTGCAGGCTCCCAAGGGCTCTCTGCAGTCTTGACCTCCATCGTGGCATCCACACTGGCCTCGCTGATGTGGCTCAGAGTCCGGGAGTAGGGCACATGCCCATTGGCCACTGTCTCCTTCTTACGGCTGCCTGGCTCCTCCGGTTGGCTCCCGGCAGTGGGGACACTGCTGCCACTGGCCCCAAGCATGGCGTCGGCCTCCTCTGGTTGCTGGGAGAAGGAGATCTCGATGGCGGGGGCGGAGGCCTGCACCTCGGGCTGCACGATGGGCTTGTGTGTGGCATGGCGGGCGCTGCCGGACAGCTGGGGGCTGGAGGAGTCATCTGAGGACTCAGAGGAGATGGACCAGGCTGTGCCGTTCTCCAGCTCCTCTTGGCGTCGCAGCATGTTCTGGAGAGAGGGAGAATGGTGTCAGCTGACACCCTGCTCCTGCTGCCCCATCTCCTCCAGCTGTCTGCATGTCCAGCAGGGGCAGGATCTGAGCTGGAGGGCATTGAGGCTGCCATGGCTCTGCTGGCACAGCAGGATGGTCAGCAAGCACCTGGCAGATTCCAGCTCTGGATCCAACCCAATGCCAGCAGGCAATCCAGCTCCCCATGAACAGCCCCATATGTACTGGAACCTTGGTGTGCCAGTGGTCCCCTGGCACAGTGGGATGCAACACATGGAGCCGAGGACACCAGCCACCATGGCTGCAAGGACAGCAACAGCTCCAGCACTGGCTGGGGGACAGCACCAGCCACCACACCAAATTTGTAGTTCACCATCACTGAACCAATGCCACACCAATTCCCCGTTAATCACACCAGCACCATGACACCATCTCACCAGCGCCATCACCAGCACCACACCAATGCCACCAGCACGGGGACACGGAGAAGCTGTCTACTCTCTAGTGCCCAGCTCTTGCACAGGGGTGAACCCAGGCTCCCCTAGCTTGGGGACTAGCTCTGCAGGACCAGCCAGACCCAGTCTGACAGGACCAGGCCTTTGGGCATCAGCGAGGGACAGTGAGTAGGAGACAAGGCTACAGCTACTGCGGGATGGCCACAGTGCTGGGCTAAGCTACTGGCCTGCTCCAGCCCCGCACTTACACGGCCCTGCTGCGGCCATCTCCCGAGCTCGGCCGAGGAGACATCGCCGCAGGAGCAGCTCTGAGACAGCTTCTCGAAGAGTGTCTCCCGAAAGATGTCCAGCAAGGACCAACCGCGCTTGTCAGCCGCCCGCTCCGGGCTCTTAGGCAGAGAGAAGAGGAGCTGTGAACGTGGGAGGGAGGAGCAGGTGCCGGTACTGGGGAGTCCTGGTGGAATGGCTGGAGAGGAAGGAGTTGCCTACCCATCCCTGAGCTGTGCCGCCCTCTGATACGTTGCCTAGGCACATCCCTGTGTGGACCCCTCCACTGGCCATGTCTCCTGAGCAGCCCTGCCTGGTGCACACTTACATAGAATGCCTGTTCCCGCAGGGACGGCGTGTCAGGTGGACTCTGGTTGTAGGTGGAGAACCTCTTGTTCACCGTGGCAGCCTTGTTGACGGTGCTGGCGGCCGAGGGCTGGTCGTCCTTGTCGAAGGGGCTGGGGAGGACAGCAGGGAGGTGAGGGGTATGCACCAGCCCGGGGAGGTCTCAAGATACCAGGACCCCCTCCAGTCCAGCTCTGGTTTTCTATAATTACAGCCCAGCTTTGGGATGGGAGACAGTCTAGGGTGCGTCATCTCTTGCTGGGCATCCGCAGCACTGCCATTTGCCACCAGCAATGCCTGCTGAGGTACTCACTTCCAGGTCACCTCCAGGCTGAGTTTGAGGGTGCCCAGGTCGTTGATATCCACAGCCACTACCTGGGGCAGAGCTGCAAAGAGGTCCTTGGTCTCGCAGGACACATTACCCACCACAACGTGGTTGGCCAGGCTCTTTAGTTCCGTCACCTGGAGAAGGAGGAGAGGAAGAAGAGGAGGAAATGAAACCATGGGTCAGCGAGGGTGATGTTTAGGTGAGGTGCTGGAAGAAAGCCCTGGGAAGAGGTGGAATCACCAGCCTTGAAAATGTTCAAAAAACATGTAGATGTGGCACTTGGGGACAGAGTTTAATGTGGGATTGGCAGTTCTGGGTTAACAGTTGGACTTGATGATCACAGAGATCTCTTCTGACCTAAATGACTCTGTGATGAAGGGGGATAGCTGGCCCACCCCATCCCTGCCCTTTTATGCACTGTACCTTGATGGAGAGGAACTCAGTGACGAGAGGCAAGAAAACCATTTCCTCGCTGTCCCACACCTGCTTGCTGTTCACCTCGATGCGCCCTCGCAGCTTCCACCGCTGCCGTCCATACTTCATGAAGATCTGGGGATGCAGAGGTATGGGTATGGGAGAGACACAACCCCAGGGTTTTGGGTGCTCTCTGTATGTCCCCAGGTATGGCCATGGACCCATGCCACCCACCACCACCCTGCAAGATGCCCTCCAAGCCAGCACCCACCTACACCCCTGAGACACCCCAAGGACAAGAGGGCAGAGGAAGAGCAGAACCCAGCCCATATGGTCCCACCAACCTCATACTGGTCACCAGCACAAAGCCGGGCAAAGCCTGCCAGTCCTGCAAGAGAAGGCAGAGAGGCGTCAGCAGGCAGCAGGCAGGCAGGCAGGCAGCAGGGCAGGGATGGAGCAGGACATAGTACCTTTCATCCGGATGTGGAACTCGCCCAGCTGGCTCTCCAGCTCATTCTCCAACAGACACATATTCTGGGAACAGATAGACAGGACCCATGAGCAGCCACCCAGGGACTCAGCACCCTGCCAGCCCACCCCAGCCAGCTGCCTCACCTCCGTGTACTCCTTGTAGCCCTTGCTGGCCTCAGCCAGGCTCTCGCGTGCCTCCCGGCTGCCTGGCGAGCCTGTGCTGTAAGCCTTGACCATGTTGTGGGCTCCATCCCGGAGCCGCCGCTGGATGCAGTAAGCCTCATACAGCTCGTCTATCTGCAAGAACAGGCCCAAGCTGCAGTGAGGCACAGGGCTGGGGACAGCATGGCCATCCCAGCACTGCCCCAGCTCTCACCTTGCTGGCATGAAACTCCAGGCGCCGCAGGAAGCGCTCGATTGACTTCACTTGCTGGAAAAGCAGAGGAGATGGTGTGAGTGGCAGCGCAGCCCCTCCGCGGAGGAGCCACAGGTCAGGATGTGCCCTCTGCATCCCCCTGAGCCTGGGGCGGGTCCTGCCCGGGAGCTGCAGCGTGGCAGCCAGTGGGAAGCACCCATGTGCTGCAGCCTCCTCCAGACTCCCATGCACCAGAAGGTCCTCCAGGAGCCAAGACAGGCTCCAAGGTGCTTTTTTTCCCAGCCTCTGAGCAAACCCAAACCTCGCACTCACTAACAACAGCTTTTGTTTGCCTTGAAAGGGGTTACAAGACCATCTCTGCTTCATTCCCCACCCACCTGGGCCACCCTGCCTGCAGAGCCCCCGTCCCTCTCCTTCCCAGGGGACAAGGCAGCAGGGCAGTGCTAGCGGAGCAGGGCTAGCAATAGCACATCCCAGGCACAAGGAAGGGGAATACAAGGGGGACGAGACACTGATCCCGCTTACCTTATCCAGATCGTAGAGAAAGCCCTGGAGGAAAGATGAGAGGGATAAGACGTAGCACAAAGCCAGCTCTGCCCACCCAAAGGAGACCCAGCACATGGCATCCACCACCCATAGCACGGCAGTGGGACATGCAGCACCCAGCCAGGGCTGGAGAGTGCATGACAGAGGGACAGGAACCCCAACACCAGGGCCTGGGCTGGCCCCTGCAACCCCACAGAAACAGGCTCTGCCCCAGGCACAGATGGACCACGAGTTGCCCCAGCTGTGCCCACAACCCCGCTGCCTACCCAAAGCACCACTCCCCATAAGGCTCTTCCCAAACAGCACTCACCAGGCGCGAATTCCTCTTGGACTCACGGATCTGTGTGCTGAGCTTCTCCAGTTCCAGCTGGTGCACCTCCAGGTAGGCTCTGGGGGCAACCACACCATGGGGGTCAGGTTGGCATGCTGTGTCCAGGGCTCCTGCTCCCCACAGCCCACACCAACCCAGCACACGTGGCAACACATCCCCACTCCCTGTTCCAGCACACAAGTGTGGGAACCCATATATGCCTCTACATGGGACGTGGTGGGAGGTGGGACCCCACACAATCTGGGACACCAAGGCAATGTGCCCAGGAGACCTGGCATGTCCCTGCCTGGTGAGAGCAGAGAGCTACCAACCCCAAGCCACGTCACAGCTCTCCCCATGCCCCACAGGAGCTCCCTGCCTCCACCCACCCAGCACTTACGTCAGGCCTTTCTTGAGAGCTTCGTACACCTCATCCAGGCGGTTGGGCTGCGGCACCTTGGGTGGTGGGGACTTGTGGGACATTGAGAACATCCTACTGACCCTGGAGCCAGTCTTGCGGGAGACAGTGGGGGTGAAAGGTGAGAGATTCCTGGGGAGAGAGGCTGGGATAAGCACACAGCACCAGGGTCCTTCTGGGTGCCCCAGCCAGACAGACACCTAGTCTCGAGACAAGGGTGATCTCCGGCATGTTGGCCAGGTCTGCTGGACCTTCCTGCCCCTCCCAGGACTCCCTGGCAGCCATTCTAAGCATCCAGCAGGGCTGGAAGACACAGAGCCACGAGACTGGGCAGTGCTGCCTGCACCACATGCCTGCAGCCCCCTGGCAATGCATTTGGCTGCCTCAAAGCCATGAGAAAGACAAGGAGAGACCCACAAAAGTGAAGATGGAGAAGAGCACGAAGGCAACACCATCCCAGCAGGGCCCAAGAGTTTGGCCTTGGTGTAGCCTCTGCAGACGTGGGGAGTCCCTGGCGCCAGCTGGGGGGAGACAAAGTGAAGAAAGATGGCACCAGCTGGAGTCAAACTGAGTTCCTGGAGGGTCCATGGGGACATCTCCAGCCCTGGTTGCCCTCTAAAGGGGACATGCTCAGCTCCATCCCAGCACCCAGGTTGCCAGGGGCACTGTGGCAGGATGAAATATGTCACCTTGTGCCTCCAGGATCTGGCAAGGATCCCAATCCAGCACAGGAGCATCCTGGGGACCAGCAGCCCTGTCACCTCATTACACAGCACAGCCGCATGGAGCAGGGACATCCTCACTGATGCTGCGCTTCTCTAGATGTCACCAAACCTTCTGGATGGAGCTGCCTCCCCCAGTCCACCCACAGGATGCCGACCCAGCGTGGGGACCCAACACCACCCTTCCTGCTTGTGCAATGGAGTCACTCCCCAGCCCAGCCAGCGACGCCTCACTCAGACCGGCTCTTCCCTTCCTCCTTCCGAAGCATCGTCGCGCCACCGGTGCCCAGGAGACACCACAGGCTCCTCACTCATTTCCCAGCCTCAGGTTGTACCTCCCATCCTGTGCTGCGCTTCACAGAAGTGACCAAAAGACTTCCCCGAATCATCGGTGGGGAAATGAATGTCTTGGCCTCCTCCCAAGCGATGGGGAAGCACCTAATTTCCACCATTCCTTCTCATTCCCATCCTCCAAGGTCCCTGGAGGTATCTCCCACAAGCATCTCCCTAGCAACCACATGGCTGCAGGCATCTAAAAGTCCTCCCTCTTCTCTGTCTCTAAGGGGCCCCCTCCGGTACCTACAAATCCAGTGATGTGCTGGTGACCTGGAAACTGTCACTTGGCCCAGAGGCTGGACAGGACTTGGGGACAAAGTTGAGCAGGGCAGGAGGTCAGAGTACAGGGAGTTTCCGCCTGGGACCCAAGAACTACCTGCAAGATGGTAGCCAGGATCTAGGGATGGTGCAGAGGGGGTTGGTGGGGAAGTGCAGCATGTGGGAAGGCTCAGCAGAGAGAAGGAGGAAGGGTATGAATGGACCATAACATCACCAGTGGATGGAGAGGATGGAGCAGGAACAGCTGCTCCTCATACTGCTGCTGGCGGGCAGCTGGTAAAACCTTTCAAACAATAGGTTTGAGGTGACCCTGAGGAAACCCTGATTCACACCAGCACTCAACCCCGAAACTGGCTGCCGCAGGATGTCAAGGCCATCAAGACACTTGAAAGCCACCCCAGCTCTACCGCACCCATTAAACATTATGAGATAGTCACAGGGAAGCTCTTAAAAGCTCGTTGAAAAATTAGGTGAGCTACACCTGCCCCCTCTGTGCTCTTGTGGCAACAGCTGAAGGGCTGCAGGGTCCTCAACCCCACCTAGGGCATGGCATGGCAGAAGGTTGGGATGATGGGCTCTGTCTCCCACATGGCCTCAGTGTTCCCTGCAGCCCCCTGAGCAACAGCCCCTGGCCACCAAAAAGGTCCCTGAGGGAGATGCTGGAACAGCTGGGTGGGAAGTAGCCTCAGGATGCACAGCACAAAGCCCAAGCCTGTCCCCATTCCTCATGGCAGGGAGTGTGAGCACCCATCTCCTACCTGAAGGGCCGGTCGGCCGATGAGTTCACTCCGGCGAAGGACTGGCTCCTATTGATCTTGGTGACGAGGACTCGGCGCTGCGGGCGCACAGACAGTGACATCGTTGAGTGTGACCTGGAGGGCCGCCCTGGGGACAATGACACAGCAGGGTCACCAGCAGCAGGGTGAGGACACACATGCAGGCAAGGCTGCCACCAGGACTGAGAATGGCACCCCCGGACCACGGGTTGGGAGACTTCCCACTCTCTCAGTCCAAGAACGTTCCTGGTGGCACTGGGACACAGATCCCATGCTCCCCCAGAGATGCTGCCCTTGGTGAAGCAGGGCTATGGGCACTGTGAGCTCTCAGTGGGCACACCCAGACAGACATGTCCCAGGTTGGTGCTATGGGAGTCACAGAAAGGGGCCCAGTGCCTACCATGGCCTTTCCCAGACATGTCCATGGCAAACTCTACACAGTACCCAAGCCCAAACACCTCCTCCTGAGCCCCACCTTGTCCTATGTCTGCTGTCACCCGTGCCACCCTGCTGCAGGGGCAGGAAAGGCACAGGGCTGGACCCAGCTGCCCAGCCCTTCACTGTCTCCTCACTTGCTTCCGCTCACTCTAGCAACCAGGAGGGAAACCCAAGGACAACAAAGCACCTTGGAAAGTTCCCAGCTTTGCCAACAGTTCTGCGTCGGGGAAGAAAAGGCTGAGCCATTCCCTGCCAGACCCTGGAAAGTCTGTGCAGGCCACACGTGTCCAGCCCCATGGCTGCTGCACCCCATCCTCTGCTCCTGGCAATGACAGTGTCAGGAGCCTTGAAACCACTGCTGTGACCTGCCTGTTCCCACCACAGCTGGTGCAGTTGATGCCAGCTGGGGATGGAGCAGCTTTCTGAGTCTCAGGGCCTGGACCTGGCTGCCACTCTGTGTAACAGAACTATCCTGTGGTCCACCTGGGCCAGGGCTTGGGGCAGGCAGCCCAAAGGACAAGGCAAGAGCAGGGGACAACAGGGCTCCTGGCCCTGCCACCCCCAGCAATGCCAGCTGTGCACAGGGAGGAGCCCAGCCCACAGGGCAGCCACAGAGGAGCAGGATGCAGGATGCTCCACTTCATTCTGGCCACCACTGATGGCAGGTCAATCCCTGTCCCAGCCAGCCCTGAGCAGAGCTGTTGCAGCTGCTGGGGATGAGCCCACATGGTGCCCTGCAGTCACACACCCCACCAGGCACAGCCAGGCAGGACCTGAGGGATGCACAGCTTCCCTGGCTGACAGACTGAGCCAGAGCCACCTCCCTACATCCTAAGGGGCTCACTCTGCCTTTCCTCCTGTCTCCAGCATGGCTGACAGTGAACAGCACAGGGACACACGCACTGCTGGGGCTTCCACCGCCATCCCCACTCCTTCCCCATGCCCAGGACCCTGGCTCAGCCTGGTCCCACATGGCTCACACCCACTCAGCCGCCGTTGGGCATCCCCCCAGCACTGTGCCCCTTTCCACCCCGCACGCCAGGCTGGGGCCAGGGATTTGCAGCACCCAGGATGTGCCGGAGCCATTTGCAGTCAAAGCTAACCACCACCACCACTCACCTCTATCCCAGTGGAGCCAGGAGGCAGCAGGTCCATCTGGTTCCCCTTTGGGACTCGTGTCCCAGCCCAGACCACGGAGCCACTCGGTGGGTCCCACAGACACAGCGTTATCTAGGTGCCAGTCCCTCCATTTTCCAGGACAACACTGTCCCAATTAAGCTCATTACGAAGAGCTGTAATCCCTGGCAGCCCGGCTGACCTGCAGGCCTGGGCAGATTACCCTCTGCAGGGCTCTTTAATCTGCTCCCCACTGAGTGAGGAGGGCCTGTGGCATCCGTGCTTGCTCCCCAGCTTGGTGCTGCAGTGCCTCATCCATAGGGAAAGCACCCACCACCCATAGGACAAGGCTCTTATGTGTGGGGCAGGTCACAGCTTGGGGTGAGGATGGTCCTGCCAACCCATCCTTCTCCAGCCCGTGTTGCCATTCTGGGGCACAGAGGGACCTCTAAGGAGAGTTTCCTAGGCAGGAACCTGCACTGGGGAAAGAAGGATGCTGAGAGCATCAAGAGGAGGAGGATGCTGGAGGCATTGGAGGAGAGAAGGATGCTGGGTGTGCTGGAGGTTGTGCCCCAGCAACAACTCCTCAGCAGTCAGAGCAATCCACAGCTACTTGCCCAGGCACCTCAGAGGCTCCAGCAGACACTTGTGCCATGCTGGGTCCTGCTCCAAAGCACTGGAGGCTCCCTCAGTGGCACAGGGAGCAGTGGCTGCTGACAGGATCACATCCCTGCACTCCAGCCCTGGAGCCAGCTCTCCCCCAAACACCCACCACCATGCACTGTGGCACTCTGCATCCCCAGCCCTGGCACCTTGCAACTGAGATCCTGTGCCAGGACTCCAAGCCCCCTTGGAGGAAGGGGACACCATACCCCTGCTCTGCAGCAGTGATGCCCTGGGAGCACCAAGCATGCTCCAGCCGGGCGTCAAAGGGCAGCATTGCCTGCATGAGGCAGAGCAGGCAGGATGTGGGGTCTCTGTTCCTGGCATGCTTTGCCTTGGCTCACAGAGGAGGAAAAATCCACAGCATAGTGCATTCCTGACATTACCGAGATAAGAGGTACCTGGTACCAGCAGCACAGCCAGCCCCTGCAGGGAGCAGAGCCCGGGGCATGCTTGGAAGGGACCACTGGGCACTATATCTTGCCCAGGCTGGTGAGCCCCGTGCCAGGCTTACCACGAGGCTGGCACCAGCAGAGCACCAGCACACTCACGTCCCTGCCATGCCCCAAGCACATCCTTTCTCTCTCCTGAACAGGAGAGGTCCTGCCCCAAAGGTTTAGTCCCAGCAAGCCCCACCGCCCCCTGCCCTTAGTTAGGGCTCAGTGATAACAAACCTGCCTCTCGACCAAGCTTTTCACCTTTTCCACGCCACAGACTGCCTCCAGATCTCCCAGCGTAGGAAAGGCAATCCTTTTGGGATTGTGTCCCTCTGTCCGTCCTTGGCCAGCACTGCCCGTGGGCAGCGGCCAAAAGAGCAGCGAGCAGCTGAACAGGCAGCACAGCGCCGGGTGCTGGAGCCCACCCCGGGGCTCTCCAGCCCGGCCGTCGGCTCCTCTCTCTACGCCCGGTGCTCTGGAGATGATTGGGATCCCAAGAATGCTGGTCTGAGCAGCGGAGGGGGCAGTCCGACCGGCTGGGTTGGTCCCAGCTGGTTTCTGTTTCCGACACTCAGACACCAGCCTCAGGTCGCTCCGGCGGGTTTATCAACACTGCCCTGGTCGGAGACGCCCCAAACTGGCTCCCCCTGAGTCCCCAGCCCTGCAGCCCTGGGAGCTGGGGGTGCTCTAACCAGCACTTCCAGGGATGTCACTCACTGAAAGCCACCAATGGCCAGGGTGACCAACCCAGCAGCCTCCAGCACCCCTCACCTCGGGGAAGACACGCACGACCAGCCAGCAGCACCTGCTGTTGTGGTCTCTGCACTGCTGGCACTGCCATCCCTGGGGCACAGCAGGGCACCAGTGTCGCCCAGTGGGGGAGGCCACGATGGCCACAGGACCATCCATCCATCCTGCCCATGGTGTCTGGGGCAAGTGGGGGGTCCTGCCACGCCCCACTCCAGCACCTTTGGGTGAAACTTGGGCGCACGGCGGGGATGACCTCGGGAGCCTGTGAACTCAGCCCGCTGGCTCGGCTCCCCCCGAGCAGCCTCTGCATTCGTGTTTGCACAGCTGTGGCCCCGCTGCCCCAACCCAGGCACGTACCCCGGCCCCCGCCGGCCCCTTCCGGCCCCGGGACGGCCCTTGGCCGGCTCCCAGCGTGGGCTGGAGCAGTTCTTCCCTCCCTTCACTCCTCGTCCCGCCTCGGCACTGAGGATGGGAGCATCCGGGGACCGAAGCCATGCCCGCCTTGGTCACAAGAAGCCTGAGAGCCGCCTCTTCCCTGACCTCTCCCCGCTCTGCCTCCCCTCCAGGAAGGCAGGACACCCCCGGTTCCTCCTCGTGCTGAGTAAGGAGAGGGATTGGGGGCTTTTGGGAGTCAGATGAGTCAGTGAATGGCATCCCGGCTCCCGTGACTCATCCGGAGAGAAAGTCCCAGCCATAAGGTCACAGCCCAAGAGCCCCCACCGCGACAGGGAATGGCGCTTTGGTTGTTTGGGTGCCTGCTGCTCTCGGCAGTTTGGGTTGGATGGGTGCTGGGTGCTCTCGGCCCCATGGCAGGAGGGACAAGGCGCTGATATCCGCCCCCGTGGCCATGGGAGGCTGCTGGCTCCTTGGGCCAAGTGGGAGGGCGGCAGGAAAGGGAAGGAGCTGCGAATGGGAAGAATTGGAGGAAGTGCTTATTTACCCCGCGGAGTATCCCTGCGGAAGGGCAGGGCACGGCACAGGCTGACACTCACAGCCAGTTCCTCGGGGGGGCTCACAGCCCCCGACCCTGCCACTCATCCCATGGGCTCCCTGTCTCCAGCCAGAGGGAGATGCAAACCTAAACTGTAACCCAGGGAAGTGGCCACCACTGGGGCAGGGGGTTTCCCAGGGGCTGGCAAAGCTCAAGCCCAACGTATTCTCCAGGATGGCTCCTGGGAACCAGCCCAGGATTACTGTGGTCCTGGTGAAGTAAGTCCCCCACTACCAAAGGCAAAAACTGAGCACCCAGTCACGATCCCCACAGACACTGCTCATCTCAGTACCCTGTGAGACAGGGCTGCATCCTGGCCATGGGCACCAGGCTCCGCTCCTGAGTGGGCTGTGATCCCTCTTAGAAGTGCTGGGATCCTCTAGAAGGATCCTCCTGGGATTGGCATAACCCTGTGCAGGTCCCATATGCCACCTTCTCCCTGACCTCCTCATCTCCAAGGTGCTCTGTTGGGTACCAGTAGCTGCCCCCACAAATCCTGCCCAGACAACTTGGTCCAAGTGCACAAAAGCAACCCCAAGGCCATCTGTTCTGCCCAGGTCCCTGGGGCCACCATGCCAGGGATGCTTGACATAGAGATGAGCTCTGTCCTCATCAGACATGGGGACACAAGCAGGGAAAAAAACAGTTTGCCAAGGAGAACTGTGCTGCCATAGCATCAGGGTCTGCTGTGGCATTGGGGGTGCATCACCCCGGAGCAGCTGGCAGCTGTGGTCCCTCTCCTGCCTTGAGATGCAGAGCCTGGATCTCAGTGTGGGCAACAGCAACATCAGGCAGCCAGGGGGTCCTATCCTGCGTGGACACCCTGTCCTGACACCCCATCACCGCAACCCACGGCGACAACCATGTCCCTTGCAGGTGGCGAGTGCACATGTCCTTGGTGTCTCTGTCAGGGAGAGCTTTCCTCCCAAGAAAACTCCTCACCCCAAAAAACCCTGCCTGAGCCCATCCACGTCACCCCGGGAGTCTCAAACAGCTGGGGTCCCAAAATTATCTCCGTTTGCTGCAGAGCCCTGGTGCTGCCGGTGCTCAGTACCTTTCGGTTTGCCATTCATGGCGTGCTGCGGCAGCACATCCCCCTCGGGCTGGGCTCGGCGTCCCGGGTGGTTGTTGCTCTCTCATGCCGTCCGTCCGTCTGTCCGCGCGATGCGGGGGCCGTGGCCGAAGGGCTCCCCCCGGGCAGCAGTCTCCTCCCCCGCTTCCCCTGCCCGCGGGCTGACATCACTGCCCAGCGCCGCAGCCCCGGCGTGACTCAAGGGGGACGGAGGATGGGAGGACACGGGAGGATGCCTGACCCCCTTGGAGGGAAGGGGCCCCACCAGCACCGGCTACTCCCGGAGCACAGCACAGTTCGGCCCCTATCGTTCCCTCCCCACCGCCCCCCTAGGGAAACTGAGGCACGGGTGGAAGAGAGGGGAACACACTGCAACCCCCTCCCCCAGCCCCTNAAACCACAGTGGCTTTGCTGTAGGCTTCCCACAGCATGCAATCCCGTGGCATGCCTGTGGGCACCCTCCAAGACCCAGAAGCCACTGGGAAGAGTTTCCTTGCTCAAAAGTCCCTGCTTTGTATCCTGAGTCTCCTAAGCCTTGGAGGAGCTCGCTTCAGCCAGGGCTTTCCAAAGATGCTGGGTGCAATTCCCATGTGTGAATGTGTGTCCTGCTTCCCATGGGGGTCGAGCTCCCACAGCACAGTGTGGCAGATTCACCTGCCCTCCACGCCAATCTCAGCAGCACCTCTCAGGCCCTCAACTCCCTGTTTAGTGCCCTAAACAACCAGGAGACTCTGTGGCACAGAGGTCACCATGCTTCAGCGCTGGTCCTGGGAATACCCAAGCCTGGCACCCCCCTCCAGGTAGGACAAAGGCTGGAGCAGGCTGCTCTGTCCAGGCTGGGATCAGCTGCCCTCACCACGTCACTGGAGCAGGAAGAAACACCTCCCTCCCAGGCTGCTTTCCTGTTTGCTGCTGATTTTAGAGCAAGGTCAGGACAGGTTCAGGAGGAAAAGCACTGGAACAGAGTCTTGGGGGTCCTTGCAGATATGAGGTCCTCCTGCAAAGTTAACCCCTCCCCAGAGAGTGAGCCTGTTGTGGGATTGCTTCCCCAGCCCAAAGCTCAAGCTTTGGTCCCCTGCAGGTCCTAGAGGGGACAAGAAGCATCAGGGGCTCACACAGGCTGCCCCACTGTGGGCACCCACACATGGCTCTGGAGCCAGCCACAGCCACAGCCAGGCCTGCAGAGCTGGGGTTGCAGCAGTGTTACCAGAGAGTGCTGTGACACAGGACACCCTCAGGTACCAGTGCCCAGGTGGGTGCCGGCATGGGTGCACAGCATCAGCCACATTGGGAGAGCAGCTGGAGCTGGTGAGGCTGGGCTGTCTCTGAGAAGCATCCAAAGAAAAACCACCCCAGGTGCCCACCAGCCTGCAGCCTCCATGCCAGTGCCATGGGCCTGGGGGAGCCAGCAGCCCAGCACGCTGCAAAACCCATCTCCACCCCAGCCTCCCAGAACCTGCATGAAGACCATGTCTCCTACCTCGCCTGGACACGATGCATCCCCTGGGCTCTCCCCTCCGCTGGGCAGAGTCCCATCCTGGCGGCTGCCGTGGGCAGCGGCCACCACCCGGCTTTTCACCCCGTGCTGCTTCTCCCCGGGGAATGGCATCACTGCCGGCACCGCCCCGGTCTGACCATCCCTGTGCAAAGCCTGCGCCGCGCTGGCAGCCGTGCGGAGCCAGTGCCCGGCACACGGCCAGGCAGCGCGCCCGCAGCGCCGACCCATGCCAGCTTGTTTGTTCTCATTAAAGGTTAATGAGAAAGCCACGCTAAAGCTGTCCCAGCCTCGGGAGGGGCGTTCCCCAGTGCCACGCAGAGTGAGGGGACTTCCAGGCTTCCCTCGCGGAGGGGTGACAGCCAGGCTGTGCTGCTTGCGGGGACTTTGCCTCGCCACAGCCTGCAGTCCCAGGGGGATCTGTGTGGCAGCTGACACATGGGCGAGGTGCCTGGCATGGCACCATCCCAGATGTCACCCTTGGGGAGACCACCAGGAGCAGGCAGGAGACAGGGTCAGGCATTCCAAAAGTGGCAGAGGGCATCGGAGGAGGGCATGTCACATCAGCCATGCCCTCTGAGCAGCTCACAGCACCCTGCACAGCACCTGGCGGGGCTTGACAGCTCAGGATGCCTTGCCAAGGGAGGGCAGAGGAAGGGCACAAGTCACGCCAGCAGCACCAGGGTGGTAATTGAGTTAAATGAGTCCCCGTTCCTGACCAAGCCAGGAACAGGGAGTGGGTGCAAGGAAGGGGACATCTCCATGTGACTCTTCAACTCAGGGGACTTCCTTGGATATTCACCACTCTGGCCCAGCTCAAACAGCCAGGGTGGCTGCTTCAATCCCTCCTCTGCAGCAGAGATGTGGGTGTAAAGCCCCAGGTGCTCCCTTTTTGGGGGTATCCCATTATGCCTTCCTCTTACCAGGCCTGGGAAGCTGCCCTGGGCATCCCCACCCCAACCACAACAGCTGAACAGGGAAACAAAACATTCCATGGGCAGCCATGCTTGGACACACAGGTACAGCCACAGCCAGTTTGTGCACAGGCAGAAAAATCCAGGAGGTTATTCCCACTGCCCTGCCCTCCATGGGATAGAACACCAGCTTCCTATAGACCCCACATCCTGCCAGCAGAGTCCTATGGATACTCTCCAGCTTCTCCCTGCTGGCCCAGGGACCTCCAGCAGAGGCTGAGCCCACCCAGCCCCTGGAGAAGACACCAGCCCCAGCATGACACTCGTGGCACTAGCACCGAAGACCAAGGTGATGAAGAAGCTATTTCAGGCTGCTTTGGACAAGTACTCCACAGCCACAGACATCCTTGAGTGGCTGGAAATATCACCACAGCTGGAAACCTGACAGGAAAGGGCACAGGCCAGCCTCAGTCAGTGTCAAAAGCCATGGCTGGCCAAAAAGGTTTGTGGAGATGGAGTCAGCACCAGCCTGGTGACGGGCCAAAAAGCTCCTGCCCATGGGGGAGACTTGGGAGAAGGCAGAAGATGATAATTTTGGCAAGAAGAGAGACAGTCATGGCTTGAAGGACAGCCACAGTGAGTGACCAAGTGACTTGTCCTGGGCTGGGACAGCTGGTCCTAGAGCTACAGGTGGTCATCCCCACCACAGAGCTACAGCTGACTTCTCAGACTTTACTTTCTGCTAAAACTGGCAAAACCAATTCCAAAAAATCCTGGGAGCCCAACGCAGAGTTTTTTCCGCAAGTGGATGCCCTGAGGGCTGGAGAAGGACCACCCCTTGTGCCAAGCCAGGCTCTACCCCCAGCCAGGCTGGCCCCAGTGCAGTCGGCAGCATCCCTTCCTGGAGGGGCCGGGCACGGGGCGGTGGCAGACTCGAGCCCTTCCCCCTCGCTTCCTCGCATCGTCCCCACACGGCAGCAGAAATAGAAGCGATATAAATGGCAGCCCTATAAATAACCCCAAAGCACGCGGCGGGGAGCTCGTCCCAGCCCGGCACTGGCCTCAGCCCACGCAAAGCCAGGGCTTGGGCTGCCTTCACTGTGCCCTGGGGATCTCAAATGCCAGCTGCTCCCTGCCCGCCATGGGTTTCCCAGGGTCCTGTCCTTTAGGTCAGTGTCATGGCAGGAGCTCCAATGCATCCACTGAGCCTCAGCCACGGGCACGATCTGGAGCCCAGCCTGATGGCATTCCTGGGGGACACCCTACGCCCATCCAGCTCCTCCCGTCCAGCCAGCATTGGACAATGCCCATCCCAGGCACCCTGCTACAATCCAGCCAGCAGATTCCTGGGCAAAGCAGCAGCTCTGGCCAGGAGCCTCAGCAAGGCTTGGGAAGAGATACCCCTGTCCTCACCACTGGCCTCACAACAGTTATCCTTTGGCTGCACCCCAACACCTCTCAGCTGCGCCCACCCCAACATCCCCCATCACTGCCATGTCCACTGCTGCCCCCGTTTCTGTGCTCAACCCCACCATGCCATGTCCTCCGTGGGGACTCAGCCACCACCACGCCAGGGATACCACCATGCCACCACAGCTCCTCTCCACCCAGGGGACTATGGTGATGCACTGGGGACCCCCACGAGCCGAGAGGAGGCAACGCCGCTGATGACAAGCCGGTGACAAGCCCTGCACTGCCGGATTTTGAGCGGCGTCACAGCCTCACATCCCAGCCCTGCCCGGGGGACGCAGTGAGGCCACCAGCCAGGAGACGGGAGACCTGGGGTTTATAGGATGACCAGGACTTCTCAGTGCCCTCGGGAGTCTCCTCTGGGAACGTGGCAAGGGTAAAACCCGCTGAGGCTGTTTGCACGCCCTGGGATGGCCGGAGGTGCGGCAGGGGAAGGGTTAACGGTGCGAGGCCTTCCCGAGCACTTCTTGGCAGGCTGGGAAGGGCTGGGAGACAGGAGGATCGGGCCAGCAACAAAGCGAGATCTGTCTCATTAATTCCTCCGAGCATTCCTCCCTCCGTCACCCTGCAAGGGAGGAGGAGGCAGCACCCAGCTGACATGGTGCACCCAGGTCCCCCGGGAGCCCACCGCGTCCCGCCCGGGCGCAGGATGGGATGGGGGGAGATGGCTGCAGCCTCTCCCGCGGGATCCAGGGCTCTGCGTCCCGCAGGCGCTCGGGCACGGCCCTATATGGGCACGGGCAGCTTCTCCTTCGCCCGCCGTACCCCTGCCCCTACCCCTGCCTGAAGTCCCAAGGGATTCGGGGCAGGACACGGCTCATGCCACCAGCATCATCCCGAACCCGGGAGCGAAAGAGTGGCTGGAGAAGCTGATATATCCCAGACAGGGTCTGGGGGGCAGAGGGTGACATTGGGGGTGCTCGCCCTGAGATCCCACTGTGAGGCGGCTCCTTCTCCGGGCATCTCCGGCCACGGTCCCGAACGGGCCGCGGGGTGCGGAGGATCTCTCCGAACCGCAGTGGGGCGGAGGAGTGGAGCCCTGTGTCCGTGTCCGTGCCCCCGTCCCCGCCCTCACGCCGTGCCCGGACACCCCAGCGCGGCGTGGAGCGCCCACCGGGGCTGGCGGCAGAGGGGACGCGGGCGGGCGGGCGGTGGCTTGCGGCGACGTGGCCCCCCAAGGGTGTATTCCTGCTAAGGCCACCAACCCCACTCCCCCCGACCCCCCCGTGACCGCGGGGTGCGGAGGTGCGGGTGGCACTCACATGTCCCAGGAGAGGCGGGGGACGAGGCGCGGGGCGAAAGCGGGCCTGGCTCGGTGCATCCCCTTTGTTCCACTCCCATGGACGGGAGCAAGCGGGGAGTTCGTGCAGGCTCTTGGCAGCGCCCACCCCGGCTCTCTCCATGGAAACGCGGGAGCCATGTGATTTCGGCAGGAAACCACGGCCCAGTCAGCGCCAATGGCAGCTGCATGGACGGGAGCACCTCCCTCCCTGAGGCGACCGACACCGCTGCCGACACTGCCATCGCCACGACCGCCACCACCAACACCGCCACTGCCACCGCCGCCATGGCCCTGCGGGCGTCCTGGACCATCAACATTCCTCGGGGGTCCATAAGCCCCACCATGAGCCGGAGCAGGATCCTACCTCCCCCGAGGCCAGGGGAGTGGGGGCAGCCCGGCTCGCTTGCCCCCGGGCTGTTTGCCTTCCTGTCACACACAGAGCCCACAGCCTCCCCTTGCCAGGGAAGCAATGGCCGGAGCAACACCTCTTCCCTCACCATCCCCGCGCCCCCGACTCCCCCCACCAGGGCCACCACAGCCTGCCAGGCTTCAGTGCTCTCTGACAGACCCCGGGCATGTTTCACATTCCAGCAGTGAAGTGACATGACCAAGGCTGTGCAGTCAGTCAGTCGGTGGCAGAGGGAGCACCCAAATATCCTTGCTCCCAGCTCTATGACACCCTGCCTTCCCCCCACAGCTCCTGCATCGAACTGAGCCCTGCTCGGACCTCTGCCAATCAGAAAGTCCACTCTGAGGGAGCAGGGCATTGGCACTGATCCACATTCCCCATCCCACCAGCTTCCAGCATCCATAGGGGAGCAGCAGAGGAGCACTCCCAGCTTCCCCAGCTAAGGGAGGCAGACCCAGTGTAAATGCAGGCTGTCACCCAAGGGATGCCACAGCCACACAGTGCTGCTTCCGCAACTGCCAGTCCACTTCCTAAACCCTGATACCTCTGAGCATCCCTGAAGGTGGAGGGGTGAGGAAGCCTCATGCCTGTTGGCATGGAACCCTGCTCCTCTCCTTTCTCCCAAGACCATCTTTGTCCTACCTGTCCTAGATCCTACTGAGTCGACCCAATTTTAAATGGAACTGATGCCTCTGCAGCCCTGGTGAGACATCCTCCATGCAAGGACAAGGCAGCGCAGTGCTCTCGCCAGCCCTGTGAGGCAGAAACACTAATTAGACCATCATCAGGTCTTGGAACCCAGTGGAGCAGGGCAATATCAGTGACAGGGAAATCATTGCACCACTCTCACTCTCCTGGGGCCACACCAAGGAGCAGAGCGTTGCTGCCAAGGTTGCTTAGAGAGAACCAGGGCGACCCAGCTCCCAGCCCAGCTCCAGGCTGGCCTGGTTACAGGGAAGAAGTGATGCAAAGAGGGGAGAGGGGACAGCAGGTCCTGAGGCCACCAGGAAAAAGCTAAAAGGTCAAAAAGGAGGCTGTGAGGGTAGATCCACCAAGCCATGTGGTTGATAAATCCCAGAATGGTTTGGGTTGGAAGGGACTTTAAAAACCATCTGGTTTCAACCCCCTGCCATGAGCAGAAACTCCTTTCACCAGACCAGGTTACTCCAAGCCTCAGCCAACCTGGCCTTGAACACTTCCAGGGATGGGGCAGCCACACCTTCTCTGGACAACCTGGGCCAGGGCCTCATCACCCACACAGGAAAGAATTTCTTTCTAATATCCCATCTAATCCTGCTCTCTGTCACTTGGAAGCCATTCCCCCTTGGCCTGTCACTCTATGGTCTTGTCTAAAGTCCCTCTTCAGGTCTTTTGGAGCCCCTTTGGGTACTGGGTGGACTCCAAGCTCTCCCTGGAGCCTTCTCATCTCCAGGCTGAACAGCCCCTACTCCCTCAGCCTGTTTTCACAGCAGAGATGCTCCTGACCTGTGAGCATCTTTGTGGCCTCCTCTGGACTCGCTCAAACAGGTGCACATCCTTCTTATTTTGGGGTCCCCAGACTGGATGCAGTGCTGGATAGGATCTCACCAGAACAGAGCAGAAGGGCAGAATCCTCTCTCTCAGTCTGCTGCCCACTCTGCTGAGGATGGACTCCAGAATATGTTTGGTTTTTTGAGCTGCCAGAGCACATGGCCGGTCATATTGAGCTTCTTGTACAACCAATACTCCCAAGTCCTTCTCCTCAGGGCTGCTCTCAATCCATTCTGAACCCAGGTCCCAGTGCCACACTGTCCCTGTCCCACCAGGGTGACCCACCATGTGCTTGGCATGGTCAACAACACTGTGCCACTCTGTCATCATTTGATCCAGCATCCCACCTGGGCTGGATCCCACCCACACCCTGTGCATGGTGTCACCACTGAAAATTTTCAGCTGAAAGTGGCGTCCAAGGATTATTTGGACCAACTGCCTGAGCACTTTAGGCCTGACACAAAGTTAAAGCATGTTGTTAAGGGCACTGTCCAAATGCCTCTTAAGCACTGACATGCTTGGGACATTGACCACCTCTCCAGGAAGTCTGTTCCAGGGTCTGACCACCTTCTCAGTAAAAACTTGGGGTGCCTGGAGGTAGGCTGACCCACACCACCACATTCCACTTACCAGTGCACCACCACCCCAAGGTAAAACCCACTTCTTGGTTGCTGCTGGGGAGCAGCTGTATCCCTGCAGACATCAGGGGAGGGGACTGCACCCTCCCCTCAGCCACACGCCTGCCTGCCCTGCCAAGCTGGGCTGTGGAGCCAAGCACTCCCTGTGCCAAGGTCAGGGCTGGCACACCGTGCTGGCTGCTCTGGGAGCTTGCTCAGCACGGACCAGCTTACAAATAAAAACAAGGACAGGCTCCTGCCCGAGTTCCGGCAGCACCCCTGGTCTGCCTGCCCTCCAAAACTCCCTCCTGAATTTATGGAGGTATGGTGCCTGCTGGCAGGCAGGAGTTAAACCTCCCAGCATGGATTTGGATACTCCTGGGTTAACCTTCCCAGCATGGAGGCAGATAATCTTGGTTTAACTCTTTCATTATGGATATGGATACTCCTGGGTTAATCTTGCCAACATGGATATGGATGAATACTCCTGGTTTAATCCTTTCATTATGGATATAGATACTCCTGAGCTAACTCTCCCAGCATGGATATGGATACTCCTGGACTCCTGTCACTGAGGGAGGCTCCCCAGCAGTCCGGTCGGGAAGCTGGGCATTGGTGCAGGCAGGAGTCCCTGAGCCCAAGGGCATTCTGAGAACCTGATGGCATTAGTGAGCTCCTCCCAGCACAGAGCCTGCTGACCCGAGACCACTCCAAGCACATTTCCCTCCTCCTGGCAGCTTCAGCAGCAGCCGTGCCAGCTGCCTGCAGCCGCCTGCCGCGGTGCAGAGAAAGGTCTGAGCTGTCGGCGGAGCCCCGCACCGCGGGTCTCTGCCTAAATTGCTCTTCTCATTGCAGGCTGGGCCAGGAGCCACGTCTTCCTCTCCCCTCTCTCTGGAGGGCTGGAGGCCAGCCCTTGGCTCCAGGCTGGAGCTGCTGCATGCTCAGCATTCCTGCTCAGCACTGGAGCAAGGCAGCACACACAGGCCAGGGCTCCGAGTCTTGCACCGGGACAGCCACGCGTGCTGAGCACACCCAGAGTCCAGCCACCACCCCCATGAGGTGCCTTCATAGAGCCTCCCTGCTACCATCTCTGCCACCACCCCTGCCACTGCCTCAAGGATGAGCATCTAGCATCCCAGCACTGAGCTCTGCATCCCTCCAGCTGTGCATTTTTGGGGAACACAACCTGGTAAAAAGCTAAGGGAGCCAGGGCAATGCTGATGCAGCATGAGCAATGGGAGCTGCTGCTCCAGCTGACTCACCGGAGCCCTGGCCGTGCTCAGGAACTGGCCAGGAGCACAGAAAGGCTGTGCCAGCAGGTCCTCTGAGCTCTGCTGGAAAACCTTCCCCAACACACTCAGGGCCAGCTCACAGCTCATAGGCTGGGGCACAGCCCTGACCCAACCTGTCCTTTTCCATAGGGCAGAATTGTCCCCAGCACTTTGCCTGCCCACAGGGCTGGGAAAAGGGACGACAGGATACCCCCAGAGCAGCCACAAACCTACTGTTGGCCAGCACTGGGTGCTGGTCAGCTCTCCCAGACTCTGGCCAGCAATCTGGAATCTGGGTCAGGGCTTTGCAGCAAGGCCAGGACATCCAGACTGTGACTTCATCAGCTCCAGCCCCAGCACAGGCCAGGAGGGTAAAGAGCTACAGAACAGCACTGGTCCAAACTCTCCAGCCACCAGCCAGCTGTCCCCTCTCCTAACTCCCTTCTCCACCCTGGGAAAGTGGCTGGCAGCACATCCAGCCGCTATCCCAGCTGAGCCTGGGGGGCTGAACATCCCCTGGGATTACTCCACCTCCTGCAATGAGGCAGCCATCCCCACCTCAGCACAGCAGGAACCAGCTCACGCACACACCCGCAGGATCACTCCAAAAGTATCCATGATTCACAAGATTCCTACAGTCCCTTGTTGTTGTCCAGCACTGGGCAGGAAGGCTGAGGTTGTGGGCAAGCCCAGAAAGGAGCCCAGCCCAGCAGACGTAGCTGGTGGCAGGACAACTGGCACAGCTGGACCATGGCACAGCTGGACAACAGCTGAGGTGTCAGCAGCCTTGAGTATTCAACATTGCACCGGGTGAAGCAAAGCTTGGCCAATCAGGCTGGCTGAGGTAGGAATTCATTGCCCCAAAGCTGGTGCTGTAAGGATGTGAGAGCAAAAGGCCATTCAGAGCACGAGGTGTTTTGGCAGGGCTGAGTCTGCAAATTAAGCAGAGCTGTATGCAAATGCATGTAAATATAATCCTCCCAAGCAGGGCAGGGGATCCCACACACACCCTGATCTGCTCCACTGCTGAGGTGGGGTCCCTGTGCCCCTGTGAGCAGTGCCTGCTACACCCAGGAGCAGAGTGAGTCCATCTGTGAACAGCCAGTGGGCACCCACGCTGGTCTCCCAGAGTGTGAAAGTGCTTCTTCCACTGCAGTGAGCACCAGCCTCCAGCAAAGCTCCCTCCCCTCCAAAGAAAACAACAAAGAAAATGCTGGCATGGGGATTAAGGAAATGAAACCGGCTGTGCAGGGCAAGCAAGGATAGGAAGTGGCTGTGATATCTCCTGTCCCCACTGGCCTATGGCTCTCCCAGCCTGGGGCCCACAGCATGGCACATCTAAACCCAAGGGAAATCACGTGCTGGAGAGTGTGTGTTGGATAACTGGGAGGTTTCTGAGTGATCCCTGCTCCTGGGATGGAACAGGCACTTGGGGAGCCTCTATGCTCCCAGATTGGCACTTCCATGCTCTCTCCATCCCAGCACAACATGCAGGGAGACCTCCTGACAGCACAAGCTGCACTCTGCTTCTGAAGCTGGCACTGTGGGGTGGCATCTCAGGAGTTCTGCTCTCATAGAATAATAAAGGTTGGAAAAAACCTCTAAGATCATCAAGTCCATTAACCCTGCACTGTCAAGCCTACCATTGAACCATGTCCCCCAGATGCCACATCCGTGTGGTTTTTTGAATGCTTCCAGAGGTGGTGAGGCCACCATTGCCCCGGTCATACTGCAGCTATTCTGCTTCTCCTGAGCTGTTGGTCCCAATGGGTTCATGCTGGGAAGGGTGTTCCTGCAGGAAAGCAGTGGCAGTCAAACAGAAAGTCCAGGAATAAAACCAGCTGCTAAAAGCCACCGGTGGGGTAGGGGTAGCAGAGGGGGGACATGCCGATAGCAGGGATCCTGCCACATCCTCCCCACCCAAGTGATGCTCCTGAGCAGGCCCCATTCCAGCTCTTGTTCATGCTTCTAGCACATGTGTGAATTCCACCAGCCCCAGGCTGTGGCTCCAGCCGGTCTCTCCTGTATCTGTCACATGTCCTGGCGTGCGAGGGCCAGCTCTGTTTACATGTGCGAGTCTCAGATTCTCCTGCTGGGGATGAGTCAGGCTTCCCTCGACACCCCGCTGAGGTGGCGGTGTCAGGGCCCCAGCCTCCTGAACAGCACAGAGCCAGTGGATGCCAGGCTGGGGAATGGCTGGAAAGGGCTCGCACAGCCCTCAGCCTGCTTTCCATCCCACTCCGAGCCATCTGCGGCAGCACGGAAGGCACTGGAGGCTGGAGCTCACTGCCAGGAAGCTCTCCCTGGCTCAGCTCCACTGGGTCAGCTTCCTTCCCCTCCACCCCACAGGCACGTCACGGCTCCATGTGGGGCAGTCAAACCCTGAGCAAGCCCCCAGCCACCTCCAAAGGGTCTAGCGTGGGTGGGATGGCCAGGCTGCTGCTGAGTAACTCCCATGCCTGCAAAGCCTTGGGGTGCTGGGTTGCCTGGGGTGCCAGCTCACAGGAGAGAGGGGTCCCCTGGATTTGGGACCCCCCAGGGACAGAGGCTGGAGCTTGAAGGAGAAGCCAGCCCTCTTCCCAGCTGCACATTCCCTGGAGATACCGAGCTGCTGCTCGTATCTGCTTGTATCTGCCCATGCTTGTGGGGTGGTGGGATGGGTGCCAGCTGCACACCACTGCCCAGCCTGTGCACAGTGGCAGCAGCAGTCTGCCCTATCCAGAAGGTCCCCAGCTGAGGCAGAGTGAGCATCCCAGGAGATAAGACAAACCCCAAAATACCCCAAACACATGCAGCTCCCCCTTCCCTTTCATTGCTCCCAGCCCTTGCTTTCTGCTCCTCTTTTCCACATATCCCAGAGTCAGAAAAACTCTCCTCTCCAGATAGAGGCCTTTTCCCTATGCTCCCAAATTTCCCAGGGTGGGAAAAGAGCCTGGAGGCTCCTTTTTGAATCCCCCCACCTGCGTCCCCCTCGCTGTGACCGGGGCTGGGCTGGCTCCATGCAAGCACAATAACCAGAAGTGTGTGGAGGCGCTGGAAGGAGCGATGTTCCCGGATGGTATGCAGCCCTGACAGCACTGGCTCTGCTTTAAAGGGTAACTTTATCCTGTAATAACAAACAAGAGGAGCCAAGTTCCTCCCCAGCGTCACTTCCCTGGCTCCAAGGAGAGGGACATGGGGGAGAGGACTCATTACAATGAGCTTGGATCCTTATTCTTGCCATCACAGGGTCTTAACTCCACTCCCTTGAGACAACAAGGGGGGGAACATGCTCCAGGGCAGCAGGTCTGGGTCGAGAGCTGGAACAGATATATTTGTGTGCTGACATGCTGGGGACTGAGGAGATGACCACTCTAGCAACTCCTGTCCTGCAGACAACAGCAGGAAGCCTGCCACAGCCCATGGCATGCCCTGGGCAGCTGAACCCCCTTGCCATCCCCACAGCACCCCCCACGCACTCACAGCACTGGACAGGCATGCTGGCATCTCGGCACAGTGCCAGCTCCAAGTGCAGCCACCCGGGAACTTGTTCTGCAAAAGCTGGAAATTCAGGCCCAGCTGGTGCCATGGGATGGGCAGGGAGAGGCTTACCTGCTCCAAACCCCTGGCAGGACCCTGCAGAGCAGGACTGGGTGCCATGGCCAAGGGATCATCCCTTTTGTGGGCATCCCTAGGGGCAAAGGCATGGGCAGAGCCCAGCTGTGGGAGGAAGGGCGAGCACCTCTCTGTGACCTATGGGTGCACCCTCTTGTGCTCCCAAACAGGTATTTTTTTGAAGACCATGGGCGTGGCAGTGTCAGGGCCCAAGGGCACAGAGTAGGCAAACCTCTGGTTTATTCTGGGGGTGCACAAGGGGCACCAGGGCATGTGATGGGCTCATCAACATCTGTGGTGTATTCACAGGGGACATGGAGCAACTGTGCATCACCCCTTCAGGCTCAGCAGTGGCTGACCTACCTCTGCTCCTGCAGGGACACTGACGCTCAGGAAAGGTGTCCCTCGGTGCTCATCAGCAGGGAGGGCACAGCCCAGCCTGTGCTGATGGGACACTGATGTCCCCTCCCTGCCAGTCGAGAAGTGGGGATAATGAGGCAGAACTCAGTTGTGTGAGATGACAATCTGGAGAAGGCTGCTGAGATGTTCTGTCTGATTTCCACTTCCCCAAGGAGTACCTCTGGAAATCCTGGGGTTTGATTAAATCCCAGCCTGTCAAACAGAGCTGGTGAAGTGCTGCAGTTTTCTTCCCCAAGATGGATTTCCTCCAAACCCCTTATTAGGGGTTTGGGTTAAGTCTGCGTGAAGCTGGTAAAGCTGCTGCCTCCATGGTGCCCCCCTAGCAGACCAGGGGGCTTCCAGAGGAAGCACAAGGCAGGATCCAACCAGCTAAAAAGAGGAAGAGAGAGGAATGAGGGAATCATTAGCATCTAAAGCTTTCAGGGCCTTAGAAGTGACAATGACAGCATCTGCCCTCTGCAAAAGGGGTTGTGGGAGACCTGTTGGAGACAACATGGCTTGGGGGAGATGAGTCAAGGGGTGCTGCTGGTCGCCAGGGAGGTAAAGCCTGGAGCAAGCTCCCAGTACCAAACCATCCTCCCAGGGCAGATGTGGAGCCTGCGTGGCTCTGGCTGATGGGAGTGGAAAGCATCAGGGCAGGCACCAGTGGGTTAAAAGCTTGAGGTGGGACTTGGTGAGCTGCTTCCTCCAGGCAAACAATAACACGGGAGGGAGAAGGGATGCGCGGGGCTCTGCAGGGGCCGATAGTGATGGAGCAGCCCCAGCCCTGCAGCTATGCCAGAGGAAGCCTCAGCACATTATCTGCTGGTCCCACTCGGCTTCCTCAGCAGCCCTGGTGCTGCAGGGACTGGGTCGTTCCTCCTCCTGAGCCTCATTTCTCACAGACCCATGTTGGGTCCCTGTGCTTTGCTGGCAGCCCTTGACCCCAGCATCCCCCAAACCCTGCACTCCCAGACAGTCCAGCCCTCCCAGTATCAGTGCTTCCCACTGCTGGGGGCTCTGGGAATGGTCACCCAGGCCTCAGAGCCCCAGGACCGCAGTGCCACCCACGTGGTCCCCACAGTGACCATCCTGCTGCCCCATCCCCCCACGTCACGGACAGTGCCCACACCTTGGCAGAAGGAAGTTTTGGCTGGAAGACGACTCCTGCAAAGGGGGATCTCCAGGTCCTGGCTGAGGTCCCTGCAGTTCTGGTTGCCTCTGCTCCTGGTCCTTCCCAGCAAAGATCTGGTGCACCTGGAGCTGCTGCAGCCTGGCCACGCTGGCTGGTGTCCCAGCACTTCCTCGTGTGCGGCTGTTTGTGACCTGCCTGCTGCTCCACCTCCGCAGCTGCATCGCTGACACAGGAGCAGCCCTTTTCCGTTCCGTTTCCTTTTTTTGACCGTCTCCTCCTGTAACAGTCTTTGCCTTTCACAGAGGTTCTGCCGCTCTGCTGTTTGCCCCACTCGAGTGTGGGAAGGTGTCTCTCAAAGTGGGTCTTGCCCTGAACCTGGCAAGTCAGGTCAGGACCCCCAATGTCCTCACTGCTCCTACCCCAACCCACAGACCTGCCTGATTCCAGCTCCTGGTGCAACAAGTCTTTGCCAGTGGCTATTGGTCTGGAATAAAGCAGCTGCTGGAAGACCCTGGGAAACGTGGGCATTTCCCACCACTGAGGTCAGTCCCTGGAGCCTGGAGAGCTGCTGGGCTCCCTGGAGCAGAGTTGTTTGCCCCCAGATGTTACTATGGCTCCAAAGAGGCTGGGGGAGACTGTCTGAGTTGCTCTGGGTGACAACTTCACCACTCATGGTCTCTGGAAGTCCCCAGATATGTTTCCATAATCTAGTGCAGCCTTAGGAAGAGTCTCCAAGGGGTTGTCCAGCTTTCCCCACTTCTGGAACCAATGCTGGTCCAGCTGGCACTTGTACCCCAGCTTCAGAATAAAGATGGATCAGCTGCTAAAAGTAGATGGATACTAAATGACACTTTGTCCAAACCTGTCTGCCCCTGGGAGCAGGGATTTCAAGTGTCTCCTGATGCACTGTAGTGCACCCAGTGAAAGGATGCAGGGCTGTGTGCTGCCATCCCAGTGGGCAGGGGGGACACTGAGGTCTGACACTTCCCAGAGCCAGGAAATAAGCCTGACACAAAAGGCAAAGCCAGCAAAAGGGAGGGAGGGAGGCAGGAAACATCAGGCAGGAGAGGAAACAGGGAGATAATCAGCTTCATGAGCACAAACACCCGGAACTTGTGCAAAGGAAAAGCCGACACCACTTGGCAAGCATTTGAGCAAGGAGACCTGCCCATCTGGCCTTTTACTCAGGTTTCCTGAAGAACACGTGCCCTGGAGCACCTCAAGGTTCTCAGGGGTCCTTGGCCTCCAAGTTACCATGGGTGGCACAGTCCCTGGTGGCTTAGCTCCAACATGTGCTCCCTGGGATGAGCCTTGTCTCAGAGGGTGGAAGGATGAGCTCCTGCAGAGTAGCTGGCTGCACTTGTGAAGGCAAAGCACTCACCAGTGGTGAATGCCAGTTGCAGAGATGTCCAAGCAGGGTCATCCTGCCCCAGTCTCCTGTTGGCTTGAAAAATGGGATCAACTGAACTGTTTCCACTTGGCTCTGCACAGCAATTAGTCTGCTATCCCAGCATCTGAGGGGAAGACCACAGCACTGGGATTCCTACAGGTTGATGCTCCAGGTGCTTCAATGCCCAGTAGTACCCTGGGGTTAGTTCTTGTCCCCAGCAGCTGAGTCCAGTACTGGACTCCAGCTGCAGAGCTTCCCACTCCTCCTCCTACCACCTTCAGAACACAGGGCTTCCCACACCCCAGGTGACCTGACCACATCCCAGGTGATGTCCCAGGCTGATGGAGATTGTCCCAGCAGTCCTGTCTCCTGCCGTGTTCCCAAGGGAGCAGTGACACACATCTCATGGGGCTGGCAATGACCACAAGGGGGATGATGACTGGAAGCTGTCAGCAATCCATAGTGGGATCTCTGGCATCGTTCATCTCCCAGGATCTAGCATGTGACGTGGGACAGAAGGGAGAAACATGGAGAGAGATGGGCATGGAGCCAGCCTGTGGTGACTGGCCGGGCTCCAGCTGGCTTGTGTGGAGTAACTGGGGCAGAAGAACCTCTGCCAAGGGGCAGGGAGGGCACTCGGGGGAGGCTTGGCCATATCTCTGATCCAGCACTGGGCTGAGCACAGCAATGCACTGACAGGATCAGGCCCTTCACCCACGCTCCTGTCCCTCAGCCATTCCTTCCCAGGGATTCCCCTCCTCCTGCTGCCATCACAGCGCTGATAGGGAGGTGCCCAAGTGGGCACTGACCACTCTGGCCACAGATATGAGCTGGGAAAGAAAAGAGCAAGCATTTACATGGGAAACCAGGTGGCTGGATCAGGGGGAAGAGCCCAGATGGTTCAGAGCTCGCCCAAGAATGAAGTTGAGGTCAGTGTCTCCCTGGCAGGGGACACCTGTGCAGCAGTGGGTGGTTCATGTGGGTATGGCTCCCTGCAGCTCTGCTGGCAGAGCCTGGTCTTCCCATTCCAGCCATGAAGCTGCTCCCAAAGATGCCATGTCCAGCACAAAGTCATCCCAAGAAATCTATGGCAAATACACCATGCTTTGGTGTATTTGTATGCATGGCATAGACCAGGAAGACCTGGGCACAGACTGCAGCCAGGCAGGACAGCAGGAGGACAGCAGAGCTCTGGGTGAGTTACACATCCCCTAGGACATCCTTTCAGCTCAGAGCAGCTGAAGACAAGGCAGGCAGACTGCTCAGATCACAGGATCATTTAGGTTGGAAAAAACTCCAAGATCAAAGAGTTCAACCATTAATGCCAGGCTATTTTTTGCAGGGGCGAGACAATTTGAGTGGAGACACAGCAGCTGGGAGAAGGCACAGGTACTAATTGACTTTATTTGTTAGCAAGGTGGAGCCAGGGATCACACCCTGCCCACCCACTGGAGTCCCAGGTAGGTCCCTTGCAGACCACAGAAGGCTGAGCACCCTGGTGCTCCCGTGCACTCAGGGAGTCCTGAGTCAGGCACCGTAGAGTCCCTCAAAGGACAGAGAGCAGTCACCAGGGGATAGCTTTACCTTCCCAGTTGATCAGAGTCCCACTGTGTTTCTCAGAAAGGACTGGCAGCACAGACAACAGCCCCCGCACACTTGTGTCCACTGTCAGGTCAGCCTGCAAAGGGCACAGTGAGACAGCACCATCATCCCAGGCCATCCAGCAGCACCCCCTTGGCTCACGTGCCATGACAGCAAGGCTCCTTCCACCCAGAGTGAGCACAGAGCCACAGGCACTGGGACAAGTCCACAACGTGGGAGGATGGTTGGGTATCTGCACTGCTGGCTTGGATGGAGGTGGCTTGGGCTGGGAAGCCAGCCACAGGTTCAACCAAGCAGGAAGAGATCCCTGCTGTATGTGGGATGCTTTGTGCAGCTTTCTCAAAACTCCAGTGCTGCAGGGATCACTCTCACTGCAAAACATGGATCCTGCAGGAGGAGTGGAAACCTCATGGACCGGCAGGGCACATCCTCACGGAATGGGGCACAGGATGGGATGGTGCTGCTCCTCTCCTCCCTGCTCTGTTGGATTCAGGTTCACTGCACACCTCCAGGCTGCCCAAAGCCCCTTTTTTCCCCTGAACAAGCAGCCTGATATGTGCTCATGCTACTTCCCAGACACCATCCACATGTTCTGCAGTGGCCAAACATAGGCATAGGCAACTTGGAGCCTGAGAGGCAGCTCATTTTCACAAGGATGCCCCCTCCAGAGAACCATCCTGGCCACCTGGGCCACCTCCTGTGTGGGTTTGTAGCTTTGGGCACTACCCATGGGTTCCCTGTTGATCTGCTTAGCCAGAACTCACCTCCTGGGTGCCCATGTCTGTTTTCACCCAACCAGGGTGCAGTGCCACGCACAGGATCCCAGCTTCCTTGTAGGTCAGAGCCTGGCACATGGTCAGCATGTTGAGGGCAGCCTGGGTGAAGAAGGAAGCATCATCCATGGGCAGCAAAAAGCTCCATGAACCAGGTTCCCTTCCCATTGCTGCCTCTTGGTGAGGGAGAAAAAGCAGTGCCAGGTCTTCAAGAGACAGTGTATGTCTCCCCTGGGCAGGCATGGAGATGCCCTGGGAGCTTGGGAACTCCCTCCATCTCTCAGTCCCAGGTGTTTCCCTAAGATCCAGCCTGGCAAGGGCAGCTCTGACCTCCATAGAGCTCAGGAGCAGGGGCACGTCACCATTCTCCATACCTTGCTGCAGCGGTAGGAGATGACAGGGTGGAAGAAGGAATCAGGCGTTTTCTTGATGGACCCCAAGATGGTGGAGATGTTGATGATGGCTGCCTTGCTGCAACTCAGGCCCTTTTCTTTGCTGTCCTGGGCAGCCTTCTTCAGCAGAGGCAGGAAGGCCTGGGGAGAAGCAACCTAGTAGGACACCTGTGCCCCAAGCCAGCCCCACTTATGGCAACTGCAACCCAGGGAAGAAGCTGAGGAAGAACAGCAGGATGTCAGGAGAGCCCAGGTGTTGCTGCAGTGGCCCTGCCTGCTCCCAATTAGAGGGGCTGCAGAAGGCTTAGGCTGGAAGAGCAGCCCTAGCCCTCCCTTGCACAGCCCCAAGAAATTTGGCGAAGCCCTTCAAGATTTCCGTTGTGACCATGGACAGCCTGGGATACCCTCAAGTTGGGCCAAATTTCATCCCCAGAGCTTCAGCCGTACCTGGGCCATCAGCATTGGCCCCACTGCATTGGTTTTGTATGTCCTGACCATGTCCTCAGCGTCGACCGTCTCCAGCGAGGCCGTGGGGGTGTAGATGCCGGCGTTGTTTATCAGCAGGTTCAGCCCCATCCCGTTCAGCTTCCCCTCCACCACCTTGGCCGCATCGGTGATAGCCGAGGGGTTTTCGACATCTGCAGTGGGAGAGAACACAGTGTAAGAGTCACGCGGGTGTCTGGGGGAAGAGAGAGGGGAGAACGCCGAGGAAATCCGCACATTCCGAGCCGCGCGGCCCTTCCGCCCATGAGCACCAGATGGTGCTGTGAAACCACCTCCAACTCAGCCCAGCTCATCCAACTCAACACTGCCTCCTCCGCCGCTCCGCCGGCAGCTGAGGGCTCCCACCAGGAAAAGCCCACCGTGGGGGCAAACCGCTGCTGTGACTCCGGTGCTGGGTCAGTCCCCAGCAGCCACCGCCTCCAAAGTCTACGTCTGAGCAATTTCTGGAGAAGACAGGGCAGTCTCCGGGGAGACAAGTCCCTAAGGGAAATGTGCTGGGACCTGCTGTGGGATGGCTATGCAAGGTTCTTCTGCTCCTGCTCAAGCTGTGGGCTGATCTTACAGCATTTCCACAGGAGCTGCCTTCCCCCAGAGCCCTCCTGGTCTTGCCTAGGACTTGGGATCAAGGCAGAGCAAGGATGTGGTCACTCAGCTGGGGGAGTCAGGGGCTGCCCACGACGGGTCTCAAGAACAGTCTGGTCCTGTGGCCATGGAGCAAGGAGGCTCCAGGGAATGGGATACTGAGGCTGAGACAGGTCTGGAGAAGCTGGGCTTTTGGCGGCAGGACTTGGAGCAGATCTGAAGAACTGGATCCCTATGTATTGCCTGAAGGGAGGGAGGGAGGGAGGGAGGGAAGAAGAAATGGGGCAAGCATGGCTCGCAGTCACAAATTTCCCAGCTCCGAGGAAGAGC
>VZTZ01001552.1:414871-425497 GCA_013400955.1 Drymodes brunneopygia
ACAACAACCGCGTCCTAGCCCTGCAGACGCCGAGGGGAGGAGCGAAGGGTCTCGGAGCGAACGGGCAGCCTTAGGGGCCTGTGGTCTCTTCCCAAGAGTGGTGGGTGAGGGGGAAAGCTTGCAGCAGGTCTGGGAAGTGTCTTCAGCGCCTTTAGCACACTAATCTTCGCCACAGATAAAAAGAAAAAAAAATGAAACGACCCAAAGTAAACCCATTTAGCATGAGGAAGTACCAGCCCCTTTACAAGCTGTTTTTATTGCCCGCCCGGAAATGCACCGGAATCGGCTCTTTCCCTATCAGATGCAATAAATCTGGTAAATAAATAGAGCCACAAAGATATTCTGAGGCGGTAGCACCCCTCCTGTTCGGATGGGCTGAGAGAATTGGGGTTGTTCAGCCTGGAGATAAGAAGATTCTGGGGAGCCTTTAGAGCCCCTTCCAGTGCCTTGAGGGACTCAAAGAGAGCTGGAGAGGGACTTCGGACAAGGGCCTGGAGCGACAGGATGAGAGGAAATGGCTTCACACTGACAGCAGGGTTAGATAAGGGATTTGGAAGAAATTGTTCCCTGTGAGGGTGGTGAGGCCCTGACACAAGTTGCCCAGAGAAACTGTGGCTGCCCCATCCCTGGAAGTGTCCAAGGCCAGGTTGGATAGGTCTTGGAGCAACCTGAANAGGCTGCTGGAAGTGAGGTGGAGGAGGAAGAGCTGTGAGTGAAAACATCAGGTTTGACCTTTGGGGAAATCACATCTGGGTAGGCCAGTCCCAGAGCCACTCTGCTCTGGACACCACATCTCACCCACTCGAGTGAAATTAACCACTTTGCACATTTTTACTGGTTGTTTTCACCCCATGTGGATATTGGGAGGAGTGGGTTAAAAGCTGAAGACTGGGCAGGAGGATTGTTAATCATTAAAGTGACCTTAGAGCTGGGAGTAACGCTTGATAAGCCATGTAAACAGCAGTCAGTGATCCACCAGCATGGATCTTAACAGTCCCTGTGTCTCCTGTATCTCTGTACCTCCCTGTACCTCTGCCTGGTGTTGCTTCAGGGATCCCCTGGTTATCAAGATAACAGAAATAAATTTACTCTTTGTGTTTTAGCCATTGACTGTCCTGGCTGCTTGCCTGTGCCACCTCACACAGTGGAGGATTCAGAAGCTCTTTCCAAAAAGGAAGGTTTCTACTTCACAATCTCTAGCAGCTCTTTGCTCTGAGCATCCAACTATGGCAGGTTTCAGATACCAGAAACCGAAGCACCTTATTCAATGCACCCAAAAAGATTGCTTTTAGAACTAAAAACCTCATCCAAATATGCCCACAGGAGAAACACAAATTGGTGGTTTCTTTTGGGAGGAACATGGAGCAGGAGAGCTGCTGGCACTGGCTGTGTGGTTCACCGTCAGTTATCTCTGGGCTCCCCCACCAGTCCCGATCTTCCCACATTAGCCCTGGGCACAGGAAATTATGTAAAATCCATTAATTGGTTTGTGGTGGCCAAAAGATGTTCTCCTCTACTGTTTTTCCCAACTGCCTGCTTCAACAGCCTCATACCATCCCAGCAAGAGTTTCCACCACTCCAACATCTGATCCAGGCACAAAAGGGCAGGAGAAGGGATATGGCACCAGCCTGATGAACAATATTCTGCTCTCTCTATCCTGTGGTCATGGACTTCAGCAGCACCCTGAAGACACTGCCCTCACCCTACCACAGCCAAACAAGTACCCCCTGGCTAGGAGAGCTGCATGAGGACCACCTTGTAGGAAAACTGGCTCCAGTCCACCCCTGAAAAAAGTCCCTGACCTCATTGCTGCCTGAGTCCTGCAACTTGTGGGGAGGGAGAATGGGGCAAAAACAAAAGGCCTGGCCTAGCTTTGACCCAGCCAGCTTGGGCACCTGCCACAGCAGGAGCTGGGCACCCCTGGGTTAGTGCCAGGATTACTCCTGAGATGGAACAGTGCACACATGCAAGAAGATTCAACCAAGAAATTAGCTGGGGCCAGGATCTATCAGAGAGCAAGTTTCTCCCTAACAGTTTTTCAGTGGGACACAGCAAGCAGAGGAAGACAAACTGTACCTAAGGAAAGTTGGAAGTACAGGGAGGCTTTGTGCAGAAGCAACATGTGTGAGTCTCTCCCATTTTAGCAAAGTGGAAAGCAGGGACAGGGGAATCCCACAGCTCCAGTGGCCACCACTTTTGGACACACCACGCTCTGAACCTCCGGATTTTGCAGAGAGCAGCATGACACAGTAGAACCAGCCCGAGGAGCACAGCTGCCGCTCGCAGCGCCTCAGCCACTGGGGCCAGCCCAGCTCTGAGGGGCCGTGGCACGGGAGGGCGGGTTCGGGCACATCCAGCACAGCCCAGAATAGCCCAGCGGCGCGGCCTGGAGGGTGACACAGCCGGTTCCTCGCCGGCTGCACTTCAGGTGACTTTCACACGGGGCAGGGCACGGTGCGAACACCAGAGCCCTGCGCCAGCACTGAGTTGTCCAGGCCTGTGACAGGGGCCGAGCGTGTGGCCGCCGCCCCCCCGGCCCGCACTGACCTGTGCCCGCGGCCCCTCGGGGTCCCGGCAGGTGGCGAAGATCCAGGCCGGGGGTCGCGGTGAGCCCAGCAGCTGTTNTTCCCTATCAGATGCAATAAATCTGGTAAATAAATAGAGCCACAAAGATATTCTGAGGCGGTAGCACCCCTCCTGTTCGGATGGGCTGAGAGAATTGGGGTTGTTCAGCCTGGAGATAAGAAGATTCTGGGGAGCCTTTAGAGCCCCTTCCAGTGCCTTGAGGGACTCAAAGAGAGCTGGAGAGGGACTTCGGACAAGGGCCTGGAGCGACAGGATGAGAGGAAATGGCTTCACACTGACAGCAGGGTTAGATAAGGGATTTGGAAGAAATTGTTCCCTGTGAGGGTGGTGAGGCCCTGACACAAGTTGCCCAGAGAAACTGTGGCTGCCCCATCCCTGGAAGTGTCCAAGGCCAGGTTGGATAGGTCTTGGAGCAACCTGAAGGTGCCCCTGCTCATGGCAGAGGGGTTAAATGAGATGGTCTTTATGTTTCCTTACAACCCAAACGATTCTGTGATTTAGGCAGCAGTTTGGGGTTGCTGGTGTTTTGGGGGATGTTTTCTTCTGGTTTTTGTTGCTGAGTATCAGGTACCTGGTTCAACAGCTGCACCAGGAGTGCAGAGTAAAGCAAGGAAAAGGTTTGCTGGTATCTAGGGATGGGAAAACAGGACTGGAGAGAGAAGGGAGAACAGAAAAGAGATAATCAGCGTCAGCTGGAGGATGGTGTCTGGAGGGGGCCTGCATTCACCAGCCCTGCTGCCAGCCTGGTGATGGGCGTTATTGTTTTATTTTCAGCTGCTACATGGACAACCAGATACCCATTAAAATCCCATTATGGTGAGCACACAACTGGGATCTCAACAGTGAAGCTGAGCAACTCTGATGTTTTTAAGAGTTGTTATTTGTGTTGCTTATTTTCATCCTTGTTTGACAAACACTACACAAAACATCTCTGATATATACAACAGAAACTAAATATTTATATCAGTCTGGTGATAGCATCAGTTGATTTGTGCTAACTCTATCCTGCTCCATGGTGGTTCAAGTACACAGGAGCCTCTGCTCCCCAGTTTACTTTGGGATATTAAAATGCTTTTAGACCTTTCTTCTTTTTTTTTTTTCAGAAGCTGGAATTTAATAAAAATAAGTCTTTGTTTATACTACTAAATACCAAGAAAAAAACCCCTCCTTTTAGCAGATATTTGGATTAAAGATCCCATTCTCCTTTTCCTGCCTCCTTCTGTGCTCAGGCTATTAATTTGGTGGCTTCTCACCAGAAATGCTGCTCTGTCTATTTCAAAGTTTAGCAGATAATGATGGAGGGGTACAAATACTCAGGGTGAACCACAGTCAGGGTTTGGGCTCCTGTTCCACACAAATCCTGCATACTGCAGGCAAATTACACTGATAAACTCTTCCAGAAAAGAGTTGTTTGAAAAAGCCTTGGAGACAGGGATCTCTGCTGATCTGCTGTGCAGAAACAGTTAAAGTGCAGCCACAGCTGAGGGCAGGAGGAGCCTGTTCTGAATGCAAATGTAAACCATGGAAGAAAGGCAGCTCCAAGTATCAGCAACCGAGTACTTCCTGGTGTGGGCATTGCGTGACCTGCTTTTTTGCCTCTGTTCCCCATGAATAAAATAGAGGATTATCCATTCTTTGAAAACCTTGTTAATGAAGTGTTGTGAGGCTTCCAGCAGGTAATTATGAGAAATGCAACCAAAAAGAAAAAGAACGCCAATGAATAATTATTAAAAAAAAAGCCCCAAGGCTTATCCAAGTGCTCTAGTTTCAGTACAGCAGGCTTGGGAAATTCCTGCTGCCTGATAAAGCATGAGTCTGATATAGGTGAATTTTGGAGCGTTTGAGGGTATAAATTATAGAATCCTAGAATATTTTGGGTTGGATGGAACTTTAAAGATTACCTAGTTCCATGCCATCTACCCATGGGCAGGGACATTTTCCACTAGATCTCCCTAAGAATACAAAGAACTATTTGAGTTCACCTAGCTAAAAAATCAAAACTAGTAATTCCTGTTATCATCTCATTGGTGCTGTAATTTGGTTGAAGTTTCTGCACTGTAAAGAACAAAATACCTGTGGGCACATGTCCTTTGCACTGAGCTGATGCAGCCATCATAAGTCCTGCTTCAGTCACTGGATTTAAAAAAAAATGCAGTTAGAGGGAAAGGGGGAAACAATTTTAAAAAAAAAGGTGGTTTTTTTCCTGTCCCTTTTTACAAATATGGTTTGAAACCAGAACGAACAAATATGCTAAGTTTCAATTTCTGCTGATAAAATACCAATGCAGCCTGTTTTACTCAAGCAGTGTCCACAACTACTTACAGAACAATATGAGTTTTTGCTGTTCACTGACTGCATTTTTCCTGGTGAGCTGTGTGGGCAATGGGTAACATCATCTAGGCTGGCATGACATTTTTGGAATGGCATGGTGCTCAGCTTTTAACTTATTTGCAGGGAGTAAATTTTCAATACTTCCTTACATGCTTTTTAATTTAAAGTTTTTACTCACCCTTCCCTGCTTAAATGTCCTTAATAAGACTTAATGATTCCTTTCAACTGGATTCCTAGGTTAACATTAGTATTATCACTGTATTTATTCCTAAACTTACATCATGCTCCTTTTCTCACTTCAACACATGAATGTCAAACCAAGGCAGTCACAAGCTGATCATTTAGCCTGTGCCTTAGTGTTCCTGAGATGGAGCATATCTGCAATGTGTGATAGCTCGTTCTCAGCCATCCCTCTTAGCAGATCTAATAGTGGGAAAGCAAATTCGTCTTTCTTGGTGGTTCTGAGGTCCTTCCTCATGGCCTTGTGCTGAAGCACGAAGGATAACCCAGCCACCTATCCCTAGAGGGTGGGAGAAAAGAAGGTCAGTGAGGATCTGTGCTGTCCCCACGGGTCCTGGCAAAGCAGTTCTGTCCCTGTGCTGCCAGCAGTGCTGCACCTAGGTAGCTGAGACATCTTGGCTGCTGTCAGAAGGGGAATATCCCCAAAAAGTGTTTCTGAACCCAGTGTGTGGCCCCAGGCTGACACAAGCTCCAAACACTGTGACCTAAGGGAGATTGCATGGACAGTGTTAGCATTTAAAATTCTCAGAGTCATAGAATCACAGAATGGTTTGGGTTGGATGGTACCTTAAAGACCATGGGCTGGGACACCTTCCCCTAGACCAGGTTCCTCAGAGCCCCATCCAACCTGGCCTTGAACTTCCAGCTTCTCTGGGCAATCTCTGACAGGGCCTCCCCACCCTCGCAGGAAACAATTTCTTTCAGATACCCAATCTAATCCTGCCCTCTTGTCACTGTGAAGCCATTCCCCCTTGTTCTGTCACTCTGTGCCATTGTCCAAAGTCCCTCTCCAGCTCTGATACAATGCAGGTGTAATCTAATTGAGTCTGCTTGGAAGAGAGCAAAGCTGTGACAAAGGTGCCATGGGTGCTTCACTTGGGAGCTGCAGGTAAGCTCAGGCTCCAGCCCCTAGTTCCTGCATCCTTTCGCAATGGGGTGTCACTACTCATAGAATCATATCATAGAATCATAGGACAGTTTTTGTTGGAAGAGACCTTACTCATCATGTAGTTCCAACCCTCCTGCCATGGGCTTCCAACCCCCACTAGATCACTAATCCTCTTCAGCCCAAAAGAAAATGAGTCAGGGAGGGTGGGTACTGCCCAGATTCAGTTACAATGCTGGGTCGGTCTCACCCCACTTCTTGATCAGCGGCTCACTTACCACTATCTATTGATTCTTTAGCAAGTGACTAATAGGTGATGACAGACCTGAATGCATTGTGGAGCAAATTGGCTTGATAAATAGCAGCCAGTTTATTTTTTATTTGCAGTAGATTAAATGTACTAAAACTAATTGTGCCACACCCTGTTCCCCTGGCAGGCAGAGAAAAGCATGTTCCTCCGTGTTTCTGTCAGCAGCACTGTCATTGTGCAATCACCTCGGTGACTGAGAGCCCCTACCAACTGAGGGTGGAAAAGGTGTGACTGCCTCTTGGAAAACTCGCTCAGAGTCTTCCCAGTGTGGTGATGTGAAAACAATCAGTGGGTAAAATGTACAGCAGCCTGGGGGGCGGTGGGAGAGGAGCTACAGTGCCCCTGAGCTTGGTGTTTGTGAGGTTGCACCTTGAATCCTGGGTTCAGTTTTGTGACATTCATAGCGAGAAAGACATTGAGGTGCTGGAGTGTGTCCAGGGAAGGGCAGTGGAGCTGGGGAAGGCCTGAAGCACAAGTCTGATAAGGAGCTGCTGTGGGAGCTGGGAGGGCTCAGCCTGGAGAAAAGGAGACTCAGGGGGCCGTTATCACTCCCTACAACTCCCAAACTAGGAGGGTGTAGCCAGATGAGATTGGACTGTGCTCCCAAGTAGCAAGTGATAGGATGAGAGGAAACAGCCTCAGGTTGTGCCAAGGGACATTTCAGTTGGATATTAGAAAAAATGTGTTCACAGAAAGGAGTGTCGAGCACTGGTATAAGCTGCCCAGGAAAGTGGTGGTGTCACCATCCCAGAAGTGCTTTAAAAATGCATGGTTGTGGCACCTGGGGACGTGGTTTAATGGTGGAATTGGCATTGTTTGCTTAATTGTTGAAATCTATGATCTTAGAGGCCTTTTCCAACCTAAATGATTCTGCAATTCTGAGGAGTTTAATGCTCAGCTTAAGGTTTAGACCATGCAAGAACATTTCAGAGCAAAGGAACCATCTGAATCCCCTCTTAGGAGCTGGACCAAGATCCTTTCCAGAGGCTTGGGGACAGCAGCAGCCCTTGAGCCAAGGCTGGGCTGCAAGGCAGTGAGGCTGGTTTCTTTCCCCTCTGCCTCTTCGTGCCAGGCTGGACTTAGACTCCTGGGGAAGCAGTGCTTGTTTAAACTCTAATAATCAATAATGCGGTGTGGGGCCCCAGAACAAAGTCAATATTATAAAGTTACATCTCCAAACAGTGGAAGGCTACACAAATGTGGTGACACAGCAAAAATAGGAGACTTAAAATGTTAATTATTTGGTTTCTGGTGCTATCTGCTTCTGAGGCACTGTGGAGGTTTCAAACAGGCTGTGAGTAATGGCCTCATCCTCCACCTAGAGCAAGAAAACCATGGAAATCTGTTTGGAGGATTTGAGCTCTGGTGCAAATGGCATCTGTTGGCAAGTACAGTTGAAGTCTGTGGTTATTCAAAAGGAAATTGTGAAATGATCTATGGAGCCTGAATGCCAGTCCAGCCATCTGGGAGATCCTCAGTGAGAGATCAGTCTGAGACAGAAGCTGAAAGGCCCAAAGCTTTGTACTGCTGGTAAATGGTAGGACTTCACAAGGGAAAAGAAGTGTCTCAACCCAGTGTGGAAAATTCAAAAAGCAGACAGAGGTACAGTTAACCTCAGGAAACAAAATGGGAAAAAAATTAGTTGTGTAGAACTTAAGGAGAGGCTCAGACTTGGCAGAGAAGATATGGGATCAGCTCACCATAGAAGCTGCCAATGTGCATCTTCCCAAATGCGTTTGGGGAGGGCACCCTGTGCAGGTGGTCCCAGGTCAGAGCAGGGAAGGACCTGCTTATCTCACAGTGTCTGCCAGCGGAGCCCCAGGAAACAGGCTGAAGCAGGCAGGAGGGAATCAGCTGCTGCCGGAGCACGGAGACACACTTGGCATTGCCACTGGGAGGAAGCTGCTCTGGTTAATGCTGCTGCCAAGAGATCCTGGGGCAGAATGTGACCTGTGAGCAGTGGTGTTGTCTCCATTGCTGCCCAGCAGCCTGTGCAATGACTCTGGGACTCAATGTAGGAAAATAAGGGGTTGGCAAGAGTTTTCTGGGGATGTGTCTTCACTTACATTGGGGCAGGAACACATGATGTACACGCACATGAGATCCAGCCTTGCAAACCTGTAATGCATCACTTGAGGTACTGAACAGCACTGTGGTAGCACAGAACAGTCAGTGCCTCATGGCAACAGGCAGGGTGGAGAATAGGCTTTGAGCAGAGCATTTTCTTTGCAGGTGAATGTCCCAGGTGCCTGAGTGCTCTGTGGCCCTGAACAAAGGGACAGCTCAGCTTAGGACTGCATCCTTTGCTCTCCCACTCCACAGTGAAGGAGAGGTTATTGTCTTGGAAGAGGCAGGAGCAAGGCAGAAAATGTGCTCAGGACCATCTGAGGCACAGCCTGGTACAATGTGCAAAGACCATCGACTTCTGAAGGTGTCAAACCCACCTGAGCCATGGGGCTTCCCACATCAACCCACATGCTGCTTCCTCCCTCTTCACCCACAACAGCTCCACCTGGCTTATGGTACCAGATTTCCCAAGGACAGCAGAATTTGCCTGGAAAAGCCAAGTGTTTATTGCCATTAGGTAACTAGGATTGGTTCCTAGCCAGGACCTATGTCCTAGAGCTCAAAGACATAAAGCAGTTGCTCCTCCTCGAGAGAAGCCAGGATTGGTGCAAGCCGTGAGTGAGTGAGTGGGGTGGGACACACTAGAAGGAAATATTAAGTAGCTGAGTAAACAGTGCAAGCAGCAGTAGAGAGAGAAGAAGCAACATGGCAGAGCTCTGTGTCCGCTCCGTTCTGATCACTGGGGCCAACCGGGGCATCGGCCTGGGGTTTGTCCAGCACTTCCTGAGGATGAAGAAACCACCACAGTGGATCTTTGCAACCTGTCGGGACCCCAAGGGACAGCGAGCACAGGTAAGGCCAGGCTGGGAGGCAGTGACTGTGCTGGGGGCAGAGCACTTGGTGCCAGGCGGAGATTGGAACAGGGATGGTGTTTGCAAGGGGCTGGAGCTGCAGCTGGGCACCTGTGGCACAGGGTAGCTGGGCTGGGACAGCCATGGGGGCAGCTGTGCATGGGTTGTGTGCAGGGGATAGGGGCATGTGGTGTGTGCAGGAGCTGTGGAGTGTTCCCCCTGCATCAGGATCAGGGCAGCTGGAGCAGGGGGCTGGGCACTTGATGCTGCAGGGACAGAGCTGGAGGGACTGAGGCTTTTTCTGGCTTTGCTGGGTGAGCCTTGGCACAGCTGTTCCAGCCTGTTGGTGGTAACATTTTGACCCCTCTTGCAGGAGTTACAGAATTTGGCCTCCAAACATCCCAACCTGGTCATCATCGCTCTCGGTAGGTTCCCTCTCACCCCAGTTCCTCTGGTGAATGCCTGGGCACTCATCACAGCCCTGGGAGCTCCACACTGGAGGCAGCTGTGAGGGGCCCCTCCATGTGGGGGACACAGGGGACCCCAAAGCACCACAGAGTCACTGACCCCCACTGTATTGGTCCTGCAGAAGTCGCCAACCCGGCCAGTGTCAAGGCAGCTGCAGCCAAAGTTGAGGAGCATCTGAAGGGCTCTGGGCTGACCCTCCTCATCAACAATGCTGGAATGGTCAAGCCTAAGCAAATTGATGCTGAAACGTTGGAGGACATGACCGAGACTTACACCACCAACACGGTTGGACCCCTGCTGATGGGCCAGGTGAGTCCCCAGCACTAGAGCACAGCTCCAGAAGGATCCCTTCCTGTGTCCTCCAGCTGGACAGCAAAGATAGAGTGAAGGGCCAGTGGGAGGGGCTTCTCTTACTGCTCAGGAGCCCCAATGGGCTCTCGGTTGATGAGACGCTTGGGAAGGCATGGGCTGGAACTCAGGAGCGGGAGCTTGTCCAGGAAGAGGAGGGAGGATGTCCTAGTGCTTGTGTCAGTGTTGCCCACTGTGGAAGGAGCTGATCCCCTGCCCTGTGCCATGTCCGTGTGTATTCCTGCCCCTTTTTCTCCTTGCAGGCATTCCTGCCCTTGCTGAAGAAGGCTGCCCAGGAGAGCCCAGGCTCAGGGCTGAGCTGCAGCAAGGCTGCCATCGTCAACATTTCCAGCATTGGCGGCTCCATTGCTTGTCCCTTTGGTTGGGAACAGATGCAAGTTGTGTCATACCGCTGCAGCAAGGTACTGCCACACGTGCTGGGCACAAATTCACTTCCCCTGCCCTACCCAGCTCTGGTTAGCCCTGCAGCCCCACTTCCCCTCTCACCATCATCCCCTCTCTGTCTCCCCACAGGCTG
>VZTZ01001555.1:0-35921 GCA_013400955.1 Drymodes brunneopygia
CTGTGGCTCTGTGGCACAGGCAGACTCTGTGGCTCTGTGGCAGGGCAAACTCAGGCCCTGGCAGAGCTGGGCAGGGCTCCCTCCATCGCCCCTCAGCAGCCAGCCCAAGGTGGGTCCTGGCTGCCCTTTCACTCAGCAGCTGCCCTGGCAAGATGGGAGGCACAGAGGTGACACAGCTGAGCCTAGCTTAGAGACGGAGCTGAGCCCAGCCCACAGACGGAGCTGAGCCTAGCTTAGAGACGGAGCTGAGCCTAGCCCACAGACGGAGCTGAGCCTAGCCCACAGACGGAGCTGAGCCCAGCCCACAGACGGAGCTGAGCCCAGCTCACAGACACAGCCACCACCCCCAAAGCCTCAGGGAGCAGATCCATGCCCTGGACCTCGAGTGACCAGAAGTCTGTGATGATGGTGGGTGCCACATTTATGCCCAGGGTTGCCAAGGCTGTGTGGCAGTGGCAAGGCCTGTCTGTAGCTGTAAGTGCTTGAGGGGCACAGAAAGCAGGTGCTTTCTATTGCCTGCTCCAGCCAGCAGACCTCTTCTCCTGGACATGTCTCTGCTCCTGAGATTTAGGTATTTCCATGATCTTGGGGCACCCTGGGAGGAGGCTGGGCAGGGGATTCCAGAGCTTTACAGCACTGCTGTGGCAATAGCAGTGCCAGTGGGCCACAGGAGGGGTGAAAGTGGCTCCCAGGACATGCTGTCTGAGGGAGCTGCTGTTGGGACATGGAGGCGTTTTGTTCTGCTTTTTTTTCCATTGTGCATGGGCACTTAACCCAGCTCAGCCTCCTCTGACAATAACACTTTGTTTCCCTTAACCAACATTACTTTTTAAATGATGCAGAGAATTTTAGTGCATCCAAACAGGAAGTGGCTGAGTGTCTGGGTGTCTGAATCAACATCCTGGAGGCTGGGCCTTTGCCACCAACATAATTACTAAATACAGGAGCTGCCTATGGATGGAAGTGAAGGTCTTGGAAACGGCAGAGCCAGTGAGACTCTGTGCCAGGCTGTGACCATTGGAGGTGGCCAAATGCCACTTGCACATCTCAGCCAGGCTGGTGTGGCCACAGCTGCATCATCTCAGCCCCTCTGGGCTGATGCAACCCCATTTCCTCTCGGGCTGTGGCACTGAGATGGAAAGAACAGAGCAGAGGGAGCAGCATGACTGCTGGGTGCTGGATGAGCAGCACTCAGGAGCCTCCCAAGTGAATCCTTTCCCAGCTCAGCAGGCTTAGCAGGGCAGCCAAGCACAGAAGGGAATTCAGGGCTGGCCATCCTTTCTGGCATGTGTGGGACAACTGAGTCACCAGCAGATCTGGAGAAAAGCCACAAGAAGGAGTCAGGTCATTTCCCACTCAGCAGGCGTCAGAGGTTACCACCTCAAGTTATGTTTTCTTCTGGATAAAGAATGCAGAATTTTTTTAAAGACTTTGCTGCAAGTTTTCAAAGAAATCCAACAATCCTAGGCAAGTTCTAATTTGTCCACATTTGTTGTGAAACACAGGCACCATAACTGGCAGCACAATCCATAAATGTTGCCTAAAAAACCAAAATACCTCCCTAACCCACTTGATTACTCTAGATAAAAATATCCCTGGCTCCTAAACTAATCCCAGAATATCTTCTATAGGTGTTACTCATTGCTCTCCTATCTCCCTTGAGGCAGCCTAGGAAGGAGACAAACAATGCTTTGAGGTGATCAGTGCTCAGGAGAACAACCCTGGCTTTTCCTGAGCTGGATCTATCCTCATGTGTGACTGAATCCAAGGTCTCTCCTGCTGCTGGGGATCTGCAAAGACTGAAATTGGTTTGGGTTTGACAGACAGCCCAGGTAGGCAGAGGATATCTGGAGTATCCCCTGGGAATGCAAGACATGGAGTCAGTCCCTGAGGAGCTCCTGTTGATTACTAACATGGGAGAGCAACTTCTCTGACTCTGAGCATTTCCTGGCCATTGCAGATGGAACTAAACCCACCAAAGCTGCTCATGGCTGTGGTGTCTGAGCTCTGAGAGAAAGGGCACCCTCCTGGCCAAAACCCTGGAGCAGCTCTTTGGAAATGAGTGTTTGTGCACAATCCCAAATTCTGTGTGTCCCACCGTGACCTCTCAACCACCTGGTTTAGATGGAGGAGAGTTCTCCTCGTGCCATGGTAGAAAGGTGAGAGCCCAACTTAAACCCCTCAAAAAGGACATCCCTGGCCCCAAGAGGGCCTGGTCCTGCTCTCAGCCAGAGGAGAAGGTAGCCCCTTCTCTAGGGGCTACCCTGGAGAGAGGCAGAAGAGCCCCTCTGGTCTCTCAGTGTGAGAGAAGGACTTCTCTCCTTGATGCTGCTCTTCTTAGGTTCCTTCTCCTGCAGCTGGGAAATCCAGATCAGTTCCTCCTAAAAATAAGCAGATTTTTCAATTCTTTGAGCTTTCACACTGTGCACTGTTCAGAGGTGGAAATCACCATTTCTTTGTGGGAATTTAGATAAACAGTGGTGGCAGAATCAAACCCCAAAGGGGCATTAACCATCACACAGCAATACTCTTCTGTGGTCTGAAAGGACTGAGCTGGAAGGATTATTTTAAGGTCCAGGAAGAATAAATTTCTGAGCAAGTGCCCAGAAACTCCTTTGAGTCAGTTCTTTTTTTTAAAAAAGTGAACTAAAGATCATTCTATCTCATTTTAACAATGATATCACTATTAAAATGCACAGAGATGCCTCAGGAACCTTGCACTGTGCTGGCATTGTGTTCTCATCTTTCACAAGCATGTTCTAGACAGAGATGATAATCTCACAGGAACACTTCTGCTTCCTGCATGAATCTGACACTGTAAGGCAGACGTGGATAGAGTTTGGTTTGTTCTGTGCTGAAAGCATCAACTGGTTTGTTGCCATTTCACTAAAGTGGAAGTATTTAATGATGGGCTGGTGTGTAGGAGCAGTGACATTTCTGCATTGCTATTCATCATGAACACTTTGGGCACACTGTGCTTTTCTCTTTGTCCCAGTGCCCTATTTCAGGGCAGATCCTCACGCATCTATTCTGGTTATTTGTAAAAATGTTGCATTTAAGTGCAACTGACAACCCAAATCCTGCCCTGTATCAACAAATTTCTGAAACTTAACCAGGATACCTTGGGGGTTGGCAGCCCAGAGAAAACACAGACAAGAAGTTGAGAGCCATCAATTCCAAAATTTTCAGACTAAAGTGAAAAGAAAATCTTGATTCAGATCAAAACACAATACCATTTCATCTCATGAGGGGAAATTCCCAAAGTTTTCCACCAACTCAAGTATGGCTTGAGGAACAGAAAGTGACTTTTCTCTCAGTGAGTGTGGCATTCCTGGAAATGCCAGTGATAGTCACAGGAAACTGGACAAGACCTTTTGGTCTGAACAAGATGCTTTGGGGCTGGACTCCCACAGTTGTGGAGCTGTGAAGTGCCTTTGTCCTGCTGTGGGTGTGCAGAGCCAGGGGGTAGAAAATGACCTCTCCTCTCCTCTCCTNCGCTTAACAATGAAATATTTAGTGGCCCTAGGAGAGTGAGAACCTCCTGCCACCCTGGGGGTTATGGCCCTTCCTGTAGGGCAGGGATCTTGCTGCTGCTTGTGAGAGTCAGTCCAGAGGTGTGAGTGGCCCAGAGAGATCTCCAAACCTGCTGTGCAGGAGAGAGCCACACCTGGGGGCAGAACCCAGCCCAAATTCCCAATGTCCTATAGGAGCCTGAGCCCTGGGGTCTCAGGCAGAAGTGCACCAACCCTCCAAGGGCCAAGGACCTCATTTTTTTTTTTTTCCAGCTGGAACAAAGTGTTCCTTGCTAATCTCAAACACAACACTTTGCTGGTGAGAAAAAGGGATTAAAAAGGTGACTAGATCTCAATTGATCATGAAATAATTTTCTGGTTCAGTGATTTAATTGATAATTTGGTTGTTCTTGTGGCAGAAATTGACTCTGGGTTTCCTCAGTCACAAGCCATGGGCTGGACCCTGTCCTGAGCAGAGTCTGGCTGTGAGGCAATGGCACAAGGGAGCTGAAGGGTGGCCCTGGGTCCTGCAGCTGCTTCCCAGCCAGACCTGGGGTCACCACATGCTCTTTCTCCAATGGCAGATGCCTGTGGCAGTGTCAGCTCCCAGGTGAGCTCAGGACAGGCCGTTTCATTGCTGGCAGCCTTGCTGGAGCTCCAGGTGGCACTCAGCAGGACATGGAAAAGCCCACGCCAGGGTCATGGGAGCAGTGACCACACAGGGGACACTTCTAACTGTGTGTGGTGACAAGGGGACACGTGCTGCCCCCATCACCTGCCCTGGGACAGGAGCCAGGGGTTGGTAAAGTGGGTTTGGGTTTCTGGAAAGGGAATGGCCCAGCAGGAGAGAACAGTGGGGAGATCTCAGCTCCTGGTGCCGAGCATGGGAGCTCTGGACTGAGCTGGAGGAACTCAGCTCATCTCTCATTCCCTCTCATCCCTGCTGGGGTCACAGGCCAGGCCAGCAGGCAGATGGCCCATTAGTTTAGGTAGGGCTGATCCTGGCAGGGAAGGGGGGAGGCTTCCTGAGGTCTTTCTCCTTCCAGCTGTCTGTGGGAATTACTGGCAGCTCATCACTGTTGGTTTCCTTTTCACTGTCTCCCCTTGCCCTGTGTCACACCCGAGGCAGGGTGATGGGCTGGTGTTCCCAAGGAAGCTGGGAAGGTGTTCCAGTCGTGGATCCACCTGTGTCCTCCTTTCTCGGGGACCAGAGCTGCCCAGAGCTGCCCAGACTGGCTCCGGTGCCACATCCAGGCTGCCCCTCACAGGGGTTGGGCCAGGTTCCTGCTGTGGTCCCCCTCTGTTCTCCCCTGAGGTCCTTGGCAGTGCAGGGACTTAATAGAGCATTTTGAGACCTCTTGCAGGTGTGTGAGGTCGTGGCCTCCTGCTTGGGGCTGGGCTGTCTGTGCTGGAGCTCAGAGTGGAGTGAAGGCAGCGAGGATGCTCCCAGGATGTGTGAAGCACAGGATGGACACCCCTCACTTGACCTTGCCCAGTGAATGCTTGATGCCTCCCACAGGATGAACTTCAGAGCAGTTCTGTGTGCTCAGGTCTCTCTCCCTGCTCTCTGGCCATGGCAGGAGCTGGGTTGGAGCCCTGCAGCCCCATGTGTGCACTCACAGAGCCACAGTCCAACACGGCTCCACCACAGAGCCCCCCTGGCCTTCCAGGACTGCAGCAGGAGATGAACAGCCTGTCTGGTGGCCAGAGGTGGAGCTGCCAGAGCAGACTCAGGGCTCACCTTATGAGCCAGGGGTTTTCGCTTGGTGCCTGGCTCCAGTGTGGAGTGTCTGAGTGCAGCCTCTCCTTCCCCCACCTCCACATGGGGAAGGACCAAATGAGCCCAGCTGTGGCTCAAGTGTGAGCAGAGGAGGCTGAGAGCAGGCTGTGCCTGGCTACCCTGGCCTGCTCTGCTCTTCTGCTCTCAGGAGCTCAGGCTGTGCCTGCTCAGCTCCACCAGGCGTTGGAGCCTGAGAGGAGACCCTGCAGAAACACTGAGATGGGAAGGATCCCTGCAGGTCACACATCCAAACTCCCGTGTCAAAGATGGGGCAGGATCCTCCTGGCCTTGTCCAGCAAGTTTGAAAATCTCTGTGGATTATGTCTCCAGAATTACAGGCAGCTGCTGAACCAATCCCAAAATGACCTGTGACCATGGGGCAGATAAACACACACAGGGGAGGAAGGAGCTGTTCCTCTCATGGGCAGGATAGGGCTGAAGCAGTAATGGGACCCCAGTTCCCTTCTGCTTCCTCTCCAGTCCACAATCCCCCATGGCATGGCCAAAACCTGGGTGGCACGGGATGAACAGAGGGAGCTAAAGGATCCCTCCTTGTGGGATTCAGCAGGGCAGCTGGTGGATGTGTGGATGTGTTCTCCCTGAGCTGGAATCAGAACTGTCTGCACAGGGAACTGCATCCTCATGGAAATTCCAGAGGACTGGCACAGCTTGCACCATTTCACCTGGTCTCAAAAGTCTCCAAGAAAGAGCTTAGCAAGTAAATACTTGCAGGGGGCTTGCCAATTAGCATTTAAAAACTACAAAATGTCACGTTTTACTGGCCAAGACCTCTTCCAAACTTAGACCAAATGAGAAGAATTCCCAGCAGCTCTGGTGGCGAGAGATGAGGTTTGGTTTTTATTTTTCTTTTTTTATTGTTAGTTTGTTTTTTCAAAAAGCTGTTTTGTGTCAAAACAAAGTTTTTAGATGCAAACTTTCAACCAGCTCAGGGGACAGCCAAGCACTGAGCTTGTGGGTTTCCCTTCTGCATCTCTGAGTCATTGTGAGAGCAGAGGGTCTCTATTTTTAGGCTCTGCACACACTAACTGATACCAGCTACAGAGCCAGGCTGCTCTTCCACAGCTGCAAAGCCTTGCCCCAGGCTCAGTGCTGTCCCTGGGCCTGGTTTGGGTTTACAGATGGGTAGTTTGTGGAGACAAGCAGCAGGAGGAGGGGATGGAGATGTGACCCTCCTGCCCAGCCTGGCTGTGCCAGTCGATGGCCACTGTGCCAGGGGGTCCCCCCTGCCCACGTTGCCCCCTGTGCTGGAGGCAGATGGGTGAGAAGGGCCAGTTCTGCACAGGCATCAGCTGCCATCTTTGCTTTGCATCATTTTATCCCAAAAATGCAGAAGTTTATTTTTACCTTGGTTTTTTATGGTAACTGTTTGTCGCAGAAAGTTTCAAGTTTTATTTCCTAAGTCAAACCACCCAAACCTGACAGCTTGAAAACTCCTTGGATTTGAGCTTGGCACAATGATGCCTTCTGGGAGAAAAGCATCTTGTGGCCCTCTCCTGCCTGAGCTGGTTTCACCACTGGGACTGGGGTCAAGAATTTTTGTGTGCTTTGTTTTTGAAGGATCAGCTTTGAAATATAAAAGAAACACTTTTCCCTCGACCTTTATTTCAGGAGCTGATTGGAAGGAGACTGTGTGTTTTAAGCAGCAGAAGAGCACAGGGACAGGGGATGAACAGAGTCCTGCCTGGGCCAGACATGGCCTTAGAGACCAAAGGAGTGGTCATTTTTTGAGCAAATGAGTTCGTCCTGGGTAGAAAATAATGGCTTTCTCAGTAAAACTTTTGGGCATTTACCCACAGATGTCAAAAAAGCAAAGACAGAGACTTCCACAAGCCAGCAGGGTGGCTCATTTGGGGAAGCATGACGTGTGTAGATGCATCTGTGGGCTGCAGGATGTGTGGGTGAGCACAGGGGGAAGGCAGCAGGGACATGGCCAAGCCAAATGGTTAAAGAAGAGCTGTTGTAAAAATAGCTCACAGCTGAGGAGACTTGAGGTGAGGGTGATCTGCCCCAGGTGAGAGTAACCTGCCCCAGGTGAAGGTAACCTGCCTGAAAAACAGAAGTTTTGTTGTAGGATGAGCTTAGTTAGTCTGCCTGAGAAATGCACATTTCAATTATTGTACAAAATGCTTTCACATATGTCAGCTCCATGGAATTGTGCTCATTAACCACACAACACCAAGTCCAGCCTTGGAAGGATATGTGTGAGATGGAAAAAAAATAACCCAACACAAGCCCTTCGAGCCATTTTCTGCCCCAAGAGGTGCTGTTCCTGTAGTCTGGACAAAAAGCCCTGAAGCAGAAAGAGAAAGCAGGGATTGGAAGGTTAAGTTCCTCTATAACTCATAGATGTTCACTTTCTTCCCTGAACCATTTTAAGAAGTGTAGAAAGAGCAGGTTTTGTTCATCTTACATGACTCTGGCATGATTCCAGGTGAGGATTTCAGTTCTGATGTGCTCCAGCACCACCAGAATATAGAGTGTAAGATCGAACACAGACAGATCAGCACAGATCAGCCAGATCTCACTGCCCTGCTGGCACAGGTTGCTCAGTGTTTGTCCAGGCAAGTTTGGCAAATCCTAAAGGACAGACCCTCTTTGGTCCCTCTGGGTCCCTGTCCCAGTGCTTGACCACTGGAACAAGCTCTTGCTGGCTCATCCATCCCTCATGAGGAGCTGTCTGGGGAGTCAGCTCTCCATGAGAGCTTTGTGAGTCAGCTCTACATTGTCCCAGCCAGATTGCTGGCACATTTCCCTGTGAGGCCTGAGAAGCTGTGGCTGCCCCTGGATCCCTGGAAGTGCCCAAGGCCAGGCTGGACATTGGGGTTTGGAGCAGCCTGAGACAGTGGAAGGTGTCCCTGCCCATGGCAGAGGGTGGAATGAGATGAATTTTAAGGTCCCTTCCAACCCAAGCCATCCTGACTTGATATGATTTTAAGGCTGTTGTAACCCTATGGCTCCATGAGCAATGTAGATTCTCCCTCCTTTTGCAAAAGCTGATCACTGAGGCCTGCCTGCCCACGAGCCACTGGGCAGTCCCCACCTTCCCTTCTTTGCTGCACGGAGTTGTGGAGCTCCATGGAAGCAAGATCCAGCTTTGAGACACACGATGGTGTGGGGTCCTGGAGGAGAGATCTTGGCCAAAGCTGCAGGAGCTATGTGCAGAGAGATGTTTCTCTAGAAGACATCCCTTCCCCTGCCTGTGTTCAGGAAATGTGATGAATTGTGCCCTCAAAATTCTCGGTGTAGCTGCAGCTTGTGGAAAGGCTCAGTGCAGCTCCTGCCCAAAATGGGACACTCCTCAGGCATCACAGATGCCTTCTTTCTGCTTGTCTTGTGCCAGCTCTGTGCTGTCTCACCCTGGCACTGCTGGAAAGTGCCTTTTCCTCATGAGCAGGTGACCTGCTGCTTTCTGATGGCTGAGAGAAGAGTGGGCCAGCAAAGTCCAGTTTGTGAGCCCTGTGTGTGCAGGGGTGTCCTTTGTTCACTGCACCCGTGTTGGGAGAACACATCTGCTGCTCTCCAGCCCTCAGCAGTCGTTACATCACTTGGATCATGCTCCATTTGTAAATGCATTAACACAACTCTTTAGCAATAATAAGCTTTAACTAATGAGTGGCAACTGGTGAATGGAGCCTCCATCTGTTCTCACCCGCAATGTGCAAAGTCTACCAAAGTCAATGGACTTCTCTCTGCTGAATTCAATGGGCCTTTTGCCAAAATCTGTGTGAATAAAATGATTCTTGTGCATATATTTATGAATGGTGAGGAGGGGGATACGTGCAAATCCAGCATCCTCTCAGCGCCCATGAAACTGTTACTGACACAGTTTTTATGTGAATCCCAGCAATTTCCTGTCTGAAAACTTCATGTTTTGGTGCAGGGAGAGGAACTCCCCAGCCCTGGGACAGCACCTATGCTGTGTCAGCAGAGGGTCACGCCTGAAAGCAATGACATTGCAAGAGGACATCCTGTGGAAGAGTGGATTTTGAAGACTTCATCACTGTACCTGTGTCTAATCTAATTTGTCTTGGCATTTATTTATGGCAGATAACTGCTGCTGTCACAGTGTTCATCTAGTTATAAAAAAATTCCAGCATTTCTGTGATTCCTACAAAGAAAAAAGGATTGGGAAAGAATTCCATGCACTTGTGTGCAATGTACATTGCTCTGAAGTCATTTGTTTCTCATGAGCTGCTGAAATGACACCCAGGGACCCAGCAGATAATGAGCCAAATTAGGGATGACTTTACCATCCCTCTGGAAGGGCAGGCATTGTCCTGCCAGATACCACCTGGACATGCTGAGCTGCCACAGTCAGTTGGAGAGAAAAAGCAAGGAGTTTGTGTGGATTAGTTCAGATACAATCACCAGTGTCAGACATCAGGTGATGTTCTGACAGTTTGGGTCAAACACGAGCCCCAGTCCAACATCTCCCACCTGAGCACTGGCAACTCCCTGGTTGTTTGTGCTCCAGGGACTGAAATCTTCAGTGAGAAAGCAACAGAGTAGGAGATAGAGAAGGGGGAAGGTCAACTGTCAAAGTCTGGGTGGCATCGCAGGGTCTACCAGAGTGGAGCTGAGAATTGGGCAGGGACAGGGGCCCGTGCACCATATTGCCTGGAGGTTCTGACTCCTGGCCTCTTCACAGAAACCATCAGTGTGAAACAGCTTTTTTCACTTGCTTGCAATCCCTTCTGCCTGCATTTGTATGTGTCCCTGAGGCTGAGTGACAAAGAGAAAATCCTCCTTTCCATCTGATGCTCACAAGGTGTTTGTGATTGCCTCAGCTTCCCTAAAGTGCCCAAGGGCTCCTGTGTCTGCAGGCTGTCACCTCCTCCTGACCCCTCAGGGTTCACAGTGCCAGCACTTTGTCCTCCTGCAATGGTACCCCCTGTTCTCCAGGCAGCACAATTACTCCTGGGAAAAAGGATGTGTTTCACTCAGCAGTAAAGCAAAAAAAAAAAAAAGTTTCCCTAAAGTTTTAAAATACGAATGAAAGCTACAGCAATGGAGATTGGGAACGAAGAGGTTTTTAACTCCACATTATAACTTCAGGCTGGTGATGTTTCCCAAAGAGAGCTCCAGAGAGGTACCTGCTGCCTCAGCCCTTCTCCTCAAGGTTTTGGGAGTGATGCAGATGTGGCCACTGTGGGATTTAATTTGTTATTTATTTCCTTGTGTAGAACCGTTTGAATTTCAAGCTTTTGGGCAGAAAGCAATCAAGCTGGTGCACTGGGAAAAGACTTGAGCCAGCAGCTCTGGGGGTGCTGGGAAGGTGGGTGATGGATGCAGCACCTTGCCTGAGCACCACTGGCTCATTTCTTTTGCTCTGGCCCTTGGTAGTGGTTGTCTCATCAAATGCAAACATCTTAATGACTTGAGCTCTTCAGTGGATTTCCTCCGTATTATCCCAGCTAAGGTATTTGCTCTGCTCACAAGCTGCCAGGCCTTCCAGGTCATGGAAAATGCTTTGTAAACTTTTGCACACCATTAGGTCTAAGTAGGACACTTATAAAGCAACTGAGAGGAGTTAAAAGGCAATTTACCTCTTAAAAGAAATGCAGGTGCCCTGGTGATAAGCTCTTGTCTCCCATAGAAGATCTGTGAAGCAGTGAGCCAAGAAGTCTAACATGGGGAGGGACAAATTACAGACTTTTTTTTCCTAGAAGAATTTTATTATTTTCCAGCTGGTGGGTGGTATTTTATACTTTAATAACACCCACCGCCCTCCCTACAGTGTCATTTGAGCTGACATCCCACAAACTGTCACCTAAGGGTCAATTGCTCTGCCTTAAGCAGAGCTTTGCTCTGACACTGGAGTCCCTATTCCAGGGCAGAGTGGCTCAGGTTCAGCTCCCTGGCAGATGGCATCTGTTCTCTGCTGCCCTTTTCCCCTCTCAATCAGGTTACCACGGCTCTGTGTGCAGCACTTATGTGATGGTGCTGAGCCTGGTCTGGGATAGACAAGCTGGCACCGACCTGGGGCTCTGTGCACACTTGGTGCCACGTTTTTATCAGTGTAAATCAGATCTCCACTCGCAGTGAGAGACAAAGCTTTTGTGGGGGACTTTAACCAGGTTCAGTACTTCATCCCAGAGAGGAGCAGCACAGCTTTTGTGCTCACTCCCTGTGTTTGGATGTGCTGAATCTGTGCCCTCGCCACAGCAGCTCATTGTGTCCACAGGCCAAGTGATTTTTCTAGTGGTGACAACAATTTTGTACCTAACTGGCACGTTCAGTGCTGTGCTAATCCCAACCACACAAAACCGACCACTGAGAAGGGGGAAGGAGAGAGCCACGGCTCTTATCTTCAGCCACCTTTTGAAGTGTCTCCAGGAATATGGTCTGGGGTTTTTTGGCTATATTTGCATAGAGGCAGCCTTCTTCCTTGTGCTACAGGCTCAAATTGTTTCGTTTGGTTTTGTTGGTTTTTTTTTTTTTTTTCATATTGAGCTGTATGAGATCACTGATGATGTGTAAGCACTGGAGATCCCTGTGCCTCCAGCAACCACTCAAGAAGGGTTCTGAAGGCAGCAGGCTCCAGCATTCCTGGCTACTGCAACAGCCTTAATGTGGAGTAAAATCAGAGAGAATGATGAGCCACTGTCCATAATCAAAACCCTCCTCTGCCCCATTACAGGGATTGACTCAATGATGCCAGAGACAGCCCATGCCACCATGGGCACCAGGGCCAACTGATGCTCTTCCAAGTGGCTCCTGGCCATGTTCAGGGCTCCTTGAGGAGTGACACCAGCCCCATTGGACAGGCTGGATCCACCACGTTGTTCTGGAGGCTCCAAAAGTTTGATAGCAAGGTTGTGGGAGGGTCTGGGCATCTTGATCTCATGGCAATTTGGGAAATGTTTAATTCACTCACACAGACCTGGAGAGGTTGTGGATGTGGCCATCATTTGCACTGACACATTTCCAGGGTAGTATTGTTGGCAATATAAAGCTAAAGTGAAGCTGCTTTTTCAGCCAGCAGAGCTGAAAAACCACACAAGCAAAGGTAAGAATGTGGCTCATTAATAAGTTGGAACAAGACAGATGGTTCAACTGGCAGGACAGAGTTTTCCTAAAGCTTGTCTTTCAGGGCAGGTTTTCACAGGAAGGCTGGACAGCCGGGCCAGGTTCCTGCTCACAATGTGAGTCCTGCTTGGTTTGTTGTCCTTGTGGCAGAGCAGGAGGCTGTGCTGGGCACAGCCTTGGCAAAGGGCCTGTGTCTCCAGTTTTGGCAGCGTGGCTGAGTCCTGATAGCATCAATAAATGATGCACATGACCAGAAGGCAGCAGTGTCCATCTGGCTGTGTTTGTTGATCCGTAATTTGGACTCTGAGGCTATTTGCAAAATCTGTTCTTTAAATGCTCATTCTGGGGTGCTGCTCTGCAAGGCTCAGCAGCAATGCTGGCAGTCCAGCACTCACCTTCTTGGCAGATCCTGTGCATTCCCTTCCCATGGTTTGCAGGTCAGTCCCCAGGTCTGATTCCCACCTACGTGACAGCCCAAACACTGGCTGCACATCTACACCCAACTCTCTGCCCTCCCGAGCCTCTTGTTCCTCACAGGAAACAACTCCTGCATGACCAGGAGCTTGGCTGGCCACTGCCTTGCACAGAGCTCCTCAACCTGCACCTGCAGCCTTGACCTGGAGCAAAAATTATGGGCAGAGGGATGTTTTACAAGTTGCAAGATGAAAAAACCCTGATCCTTTTATTGCCCAGGCTTAGGCTTTGGCACTGGAGCTTCTCAGCTTGGCTTCACACTCCTTTTCCCCCCATTCAGAGATGTGGGAGATGCTGTCACTGTCTCCCTCTGGGTGAGCTGTCTAGACCAGCTTCAGGCTCAATGCAGGGAATGAAGCACTTTTGGGGCACGACTCACCTGCCTGACAGGTAGCTCAGAACCAAATGAATCACTTGTGCTTTTTTTTACCTCCAGTACTTATAAATAGAGCTGGGTATGACTTGATCCTATGGGCTTCCCTGCCTTTCAGCCATTTCACAAAGGAGGTGAACTGCACCCTGCTTCACTTTTGGACTCTGGCCTCTTTTTTCCACTTCATATCCCACTTCACTTTGGGGAAAGCTGGTCATGTTGCCTGGGACAGGCAGAGCTCTTTTTCTCTTTCTATGGTGGAACCAGAGAACTTCCCAAAATAATCAGAGGAGAATTGTTAGCATGTGGATGTGTGTGTGCTCATGAAAGGTGGAGCCTTAGGGAAACCCTTTACATGCCTCCTGCAAATCTGATGTTTTACAGTGGCAGGCATAGCTTCTACAGCTGCTGAGACGGATTTCAGGAGGAAAGTCTGCACAAAGCTGAAACCAACAAGTGTTCATGGGCAAAAAGAAGAGAAGTAGTGAAAATAAACTATAAAAAAGAATGTTTTGGTTCAACACAAGTGGAAACCTTTTGACCATCAGGAAGAGCAAATGCTGGAGAAATTGTCTGGGGAAAATCTTGTGACTCTAGCATGAGAGGATTTTAAACCCAGGTCAGACACTGTCTTAAGTGCCAAAAGCACCACTGTGTGGGACAGGGATTAGCTGACACCTTGCTGTGTCTCCCAGGCCTGTTTTATCATCCTTTCACCTTTTTATGGGCACACTGTGTAAGCAGCTTGTCATCATTTTGTATCTAATGCAGCCTTGTCTTCTCCCTCTTCCACCACTCAGAGCCAATGAGCTCCTCTGAAGCAGTTTAATGAGCTCCTCTGTGAGTTACCTGGGCACATCTCCCAGAACAGACATGTCACCAGTGCAGCTCAAACAGTGGGAACTGAGCGTGCCATTCACCTGTGGCATTCACGAGATCAGTCAGCACTTTAGGGAGCTTTGAAATCCTACCATCTATTTCTAGAATGACAGGAACATCCACAGTCTCAGGAGGTAACAACAAAGGAAATTTTGGACAGCTGTTAAATTTTGTGTTCTCTTGCTCAGCGGTGCAGGTTGAGTGTTGGGGTAGGGACTGAGAAGAGGCTTCTGGCAAGTGCTGAGCATCAGCAAATGTGCAAAAACCAGCATATATGGAGGCAGAGGTGCACCTTCAGTGCCTTCAAAACAGTCCAAACAGTGGTGAAAACCAGATATGAGCTACCACAGGTGTTTTAGGGAACAGTTTCTTTGCATGCAGTAGCCCCTGGCACTCAGGCCCTGGCTGGCTGGGAAGCCACATGCCCTGGATGCAGCTCCAGAGTGTTTGTCACCTCTGAGTGCAGCACCCTGAGCCCAGGGCCATGTGGAGGCCTTGGACTGCAGCTCCTGGCTGCATTCCTGAGATGCACAGATAGACAAGGTTAAGGGAGTTCCTCTCTCCAGCAGGTCTTGAATTTTTACATTTCCTGCCTTTTTTACATTCACATCAGCAAATTCCCCTGGGAAGAAACAAGGTCTAAGAGAGGGCAGGTGTGGCCTGTGACTGAATGGAGCAAGTCACAGCCTCAAGGACTGAGAGGGGAACCAGCTGCTTCCCCCCCACCTCGTGCTGCTCCCAGGCAGCAGACAGACCTGGTGGGAGCTGTACAGTCGAGATGCTCTGGAGTTAATATTTGCAAGCATGGATGTCATGGGAACATCCGGCCAGGTCCTGTGTCAGGAGGGTGGGGCTGGGGACACACGGAGCTGGCAGGCTGTGGATGTGATCTCTGCTGCACAGACAGCAGCTGCCTGTGAGTGCTGGGGCACGTCTTGACCTCAGAGCCTTCCTGCTCACTGCAGGGACAAAGCACCTGACTCAGGCCTTGGCCAAGTGACCCAACCACAGCACCAGCTTTGGCAGCTTCCAAACCCTGACTTGGGCATTACTGGGGCCGAGAGCTGCCGCCTCTGCAGCCCCACCTGGGCGTGGCACAGGGCAGGGGCCACACCCTCATGGTCCAGGGGCCACCCCACAGCCTTCATTTGGGCTCTGGTCAGAGCAATCAGGCACTGGGTAATTTCCAGTGGAAAGTCCAATAATTTCTAGAGTTATTCTGGGTTCACTGGCCGCCTCACATCCTCTCTGCTTCCATCAGCACTGGCTGGAGCACTCACCCACGCTCATGGGGAAAGTTTCTGACTCTTGGGGATGACCATGAGGATGACCAGGTGTATTTCTTACCAGAGGGGCTGTACTTCTGCCCAGGAAAGGGACAGAAGCATCTGCAGCTGCAAGCAGTCTCTGGCTCTAAAGAGATACATTCCTACAGCTGCTGCTGAAATTCCCAAAAGAAATGGGAAATCAGATTGTGCTACACCTGCCCCAATCTCTGGATGTGGATCTTTGCCATTATGATCATACCAGGAATGGCACTGGCACAGGACAGAGCATTCCTATGACCCCTGATAGCAACAACACTGACTGAACATTGGTGGAAACTCCTGGAGATGCTCACGGTTCTCTTTGGGACATTTATGGAAGGAGCAAACAGGTTAAGCTCTGCTGAGCCAAAGAGTTAGAGGAGCAAAGACATCCTGCTTCTCTGTAATACGTCACCAGTGTCCCAGTTCTGTAAACATCCTCTCAGCAGGGCCTAAATCAGTCTGTCACATGCCACTGCTCCAGCTCCTGTTTTAGCCCTGTGGAAAATAAGGATGGTACGGAGCACAGACAACAGCTCCAGTCACGCTGCCAAGGAGAAACCTGGACAAGGCTGGGGTTGGCACCCATGTGAATGGGGAAGAAGATCCCATGATCTTGATGTGTCTCATGAAGGAGGATGTGTCTCATTGAGGATGTCCCCTCTTTGGAGACAGATCAAGCCTGGCTACTTAGCATAGGCAGAAATGTTTAAATTGCTTTTATGTAACAAAACCTGAAAAAAACATCCTTCCTGCTGGATTTTGTTTCCTAATGAATGCACTGCACACTCAGGCTTGGCTGGACTCTGGGTGATAGGCCACACTGCTACTGCTTGGCAAAGCCCAGCTTTCCAATAAACCGAAATCCATGGGAGCCAGGCTCACAGTGAGATGTCACTCTTGTCCCTGCAGGTACCAGCGTGGATGGCCAAAGCTGTCTGGGGCCATGGCTTTGGCTGGCCATGGCTTTCCAGTGGGAAGGGGATGCCTGAGGGCAGGGGGCTGCATGATGAGCAGAGATCATGGAGCAGTTGGACAGGGAAGGACCTACCACAAATCCACTGTGGAGGTTAATCTGAGCCTCTTTATTTTCCAGTGAGTTGAAGCAGACAAGAGCTTGAGAACACAAGTGAGGGCAGAATGGAGTAGGCAAAATAGGATCCAACGTGTTTTCAATTCTTAAATATCTTTGTTTTAATCTGATTTCATACTTTTGAGGTTTGACAATGACTGGCAATGCTGAAACTCATTGTTAAAGAATCCAGCCACCCTGTGCTCCAAGGAAAGCAGCCCTTGCCTGAAATCCAAGAAACAGAAACAAAATTATTATAAAAGCAGATTTTAGCCCTACCACTGTTCTGGACAAAAACCAACCATTTTTGGGGTTTTACACTTCCATGATAGTGGTACAACTTTTCTCTTGACTCCTGTATTGTTTAAAGAGCCCATAGCTGTAGCAGCAATCCCAGGAGTGCTGCAGCTGAGAAACCCTCACCTCAGTGCACACCAGCCTGTGGAAATTTACAGTGCAATCCCCACAACACGGGGAGAATGCTCTTCCTTCCTAATCCCTCACAGCTCCTGTACCACAGGATTACTGCTGCTAACAATAGCATTTCAAACAGCCAGGGAGCAGCGAGATTTTTCCGATGCTGGGGTTCTGATGTCCCACACTGCAAACACAGAACCACAGAACACCCTGGGTTGGAAGGGACCCAGAAAGAGCATTGAGCTGAAACTCTCAGAAACCCCAAAAATCACACCATGTGCCTGGTATGATTCTTGAAGTGGTCCTGTGCAGGAGCTGATCCTGTAGCTTGAACTAGAGGTCTCTCCCTTAGTGTGGAGTGTGATGGCCACTCTGGAGTGTGTTGTTCCACCTGGTATTTGATGATGTCTCACTGAAAACCCAAACCAAAAACGTGAAGATATTCTCAGGGGGCTTAAACTTGTGCTCCTTGCTTATGGGAAATGGAAGCTTGGTTTGTGAAAAGGAAATAAAACAATCACAGAGCTTTCCCCAATATTTGGTTTATGAGCAGCATGATACCTGCAGCAACTCAAATCATGCTAGGGAAGATGTGATTTGGGATCACATCACTGAGGACAGACCTGTGGTTCATATGTTTCCCTGGAAAGAGGCAGCTCAGGTATCTTCTGCACCAGGCACACCAGCCTTCTCCTGGCCCAGTGAAAATTTAATTACACACCCCTGATGAAGATGGTTGTTCCTGCAGCCTCTGCCTGGGGCACACACTGGAAGTGAGGAGCAAAGCCAAGCTTCCAACTCTGCTCAGACAAAGGTGCTGCCTGAATCCCTGCTCTCCATGCCCACCCCTGAAAAGGCTCTGTCACACCAGGCTCTTGCTCTGCCAGAAGTTTTGATAAAATTGTTTCCTGAGAACTCACCTGGCCAGTCTGCAGTTTGCACTCGATTTCCCCGGATATTCAAGCAATCCAGCTACTGACAGGACATTTGCTGAAAAGCAGCCCAGCAGTTCTGCAGAAAGCACCTTGGCACCCTCCCAGCGTGTCAGGTGGCTCATCTGAGCAGGCAGGCCCAAGAATGTGGCCCCAGTGCAGAACACTTGAGCTTGGCACATTGGAAAACATGGATGCAAGTGGTAAAAACAAGGGAGAAGGGGAGAGCTGCTCAGTGCACTCCTGAGAAAAGGGGAGACTGAAGACCTGCTGGAGAAACTCAGCTTGTGGATGCTCCTGCCCAGGCTGGTAGAGATAAGCATGGGTTAACCCCTACCCAGCCTGCAGTATTCACACAAGGGCATGGACTTGGCACAAGATGGAGAAGTGCAAAGACCTTTATTGTGCAGTGAAAATCCCTTCAATCCCAGCACACAGACAGGACAGAACCTCACACAAACAGCAAAGATGCATCCCCGAGTGTCCCCCAATCCCCTGGAGCATTGCCCAGGTGTTCCCTGTTATGGGAACAGGTAAACAATGCCCTGTAAGGTCACAAACCACAATATTCTCACACAATTGCTCCAGAAGGCCACAAACCCATCACACTTTTCCCCAGCCCACCTCAGGTGAGCTGGATGTGTTTCCATGGTCACCTCCAGGCCCATTCCAGGCCTTCCAGGACTGCTTGTCCATAACACCCATGGTGTAACGCTACATCTGGGGAGCTCAGCCATCCTACATGGACATGGGGCATCAGGGAAGGTTTTCTTTGGGAAGAGAGGGTTCTGTCTTTGAAGCCTCCCCTCTGAGATGCTTTGCCTTAGGAAGCAGCATGTCTGGAAGGGCAGAGCTTTCTCTGGGGCTGTTTCATGCAGGGATGGGAGCTGGGCACTGCAGTCACTGGCAGGCCAAGAGCTCCTCAGGTTTACAGTGGGACAGGAAATAACCTTCAAATGACCTTGCTGGAGACCATCTGCCATGGCCATTAGCAGGAGGAAGAACAGTAAAACTGGAATTCCTGAAGCTTCCTAAGTCCCACCGTCCTGTATTTACCACAGAAAGTGCCTTTCCACCTTGATAGCACTGAAAACCGTGGTGGGGATTTTAGGAAACGAGGCAGGAAACTCCCACTAGTGCTCAGGAGAGCTTCAAAGAGTAGCAAGGATTTTCAGGGGCATGTGCAGCCTTGCCAGTGACTTTCATGCTGAAGGTATCCTCACATCATCCCTTCCTCTATGCTGCTCCTGCCTCCCCAGCAGGCAGAGCCAAGGGACCCCTCTGCCCCTGCGCACACTGGCCTGGGCTGAGGAGCAGTGATGGGAAGCAGCTTGCTGCTTTAGGGGACAGCCCATGCCCCTGCCCTCAGCTCCTTTGCAGCACGTGTCCCAGTGCAAGCTCTCTTCAGCTTGCTCACCCATGGCATTCCAGCAAAATCAGTGTTTCCTCCTGTGTGTTTACTCCCATCCCACTGTCACAGCCCTCTCGCTGGCACTGGTGCACTTGGGCAGGCAGGGGTGCCCCAAAGCCAAACCTGGATTGCAGATGGGTGTGGGAGAGCAGCCGTGGGGTGTCAGAAAGGTGCTGCAGGTGAGGGCTGGGCAGTGACAGCTGCAGCTTCTGGGCTGGGAATGCACAGAACCCACCAGCTCAGGACCACGGGAGCTCCAGGACTGGGCAAACTGGCACAAATTGGCACAAACTGGCACAAACTGGCACAAACTGCATCCAGCAACCCTGTGCAATTCTTCTAAGGATGTGCAAGTCACTGCTTCCTGCTGGGGCTGCCTCTCCTGGACTCCCTGCTCCAGCCCTCCCCAGTCTGGGCATGACAGAGGGTTGGGCTACAGGGACCTGGGCTGGAAGGTCTCCGTGGCCACCAAGAACATTCCCAGGTCTCACTGTGATTGCAGGTCTCAGGCATGTGATTCTGGGTTTCAGAAACAATTCCTGAAAAAAGTTTAAGGGCACCTTGATGTGCTCGCATCCATCCCAGCTTGGGGCATAAGGAAGTTTGATGGTGCTCAGTGCCAGTGGCCTCAGGGCCAGGAGCTGTGCCAGTCACATTGAAATTCCTGCTACAGATGCAGGACTCTGGCTGCTGGTAAATCCCTGGGAGCTCCTCCTGGGAGGAGAAGCAGCCATCAGGTTATGAGTGGGGTGAGAGGGAGTCGGGGCTCCAGTGAAGCCCTTCTGTGTCCAGCTGGGCATTCCAAAGGCTGTTTCCTGCCCAGTTTCTCATCACCGGCCAGCGGCAGCACTGCAGCACGCCAGGGTTACACAATCCCTCGCTTAAGGAGCTTTCCCACCCGCTCTCCGGACAAAAGACTCAGCTGGTTCTTAGAATACCTGAATGTACAATTCCTTTCATAAGCAGCCCAGAAGCGTGTCCTGGGTGCGAGGTGTGCAGGTCCTGGGGCAGCGGGCAGGGAGCCAAGCAGGGCCGAGGGACCAGGCTGGAGATGGAGCTGGGATCAGTTTTCATCTCGCTGGGCTTTTCTCCCTCCCTGTTCCCTTCCATTAGATCGCTCCCCGTGCGACCTTGAGGATGCAGTGGGGGAGGAGGAGGAGGAGGAGGAGGATGTGACAAAATTTGTGCAGGGGAGAAAACGCCGCATTTGTACAATTTCAGCGAGTGACCGTCCCGGGGCAGCCTGAGACCTCACGGGTCAGGGCTGGAGGAGAAAACCTGGAGGTCTGGGGGTGCATGAGTGCCCCCCCCGCCCCTTCTCATGCTGGGTGATTTTGCAGAGTCAGCAAAATCCCCTCCTGGAAGGGCCGCTCGGGGAGTCCCGAGAGGCTCCAGGGAAATGAACTCAGTGTTACCCTGGCACAGAATCGCTGCAGCTCCACTGAGATCGAGTTACTCGAGGCAGTGATGGAGCCCGGATAACGCCGAGGGAGGGGAGGGCACCGGCCTTTGTTCTTCCTCCCCCGTGGGAGGGTTTCTGTGCCGGATTTACCCTCTTCTGGAGGGAATTGCACAGGGTGAGGCACCGCCGATGGCCACAACCTGCTCCTGATCCTGCCATTCGTTTTCACGGGGGACCAATGGGTTTTTTTGCTGAAGCTAAGTGGGGTGCCCGAGCAGGAGAAAGGCTGATGCTGCTGGTGGGATGCTGGCAGCCCTGGGTCCCATCCTTGGGCAGTGACAGCCCTCACCCAGCCTGTTTGGTGCTCATCAGCAGCTGCTGGGGGGCTCTAACACACACTCCCTGCCCCATCTCATGCCCACCTTGCCATGGGTGCAGCAGCAGAACAAAGGAAGGGGCTGTGACCTTGATGTGGGGGCTGGGAGCAAATTAAGGCACATTAAGGATCAGGTCCAATCAAGGAGAACGAGTGAGGAGAACGAGTTGCACTGCAACAGCGTGAAGGGTGTGGATGAGAGGCTGGAAAATCCCCAGACATAGGAAAATGTAGAAATGAGGCACCAAAATTTTCTTTGAAATACTCGGTGTGACTCAGAGGCACGGGAAGACTGATCCTGGGAGAGGAGCAGCGGGTCACAGGCTGCAGGGCAGGGTCTGTCCGGGGGAAAGGAGGGATCTGCAGGTGAGGATTTCAGAGCCTGGCCTTGGGCATCACCCGCAGAGCTGTCAGGGACATTGAGCAGCTGGCAGATCCCAGTCACTGGGCTGGACCAAATCAGCCAGGGTCCATCAGCCTTTCTCTGGTCACTCAACAGTTCTTGGCTTGAAACTGCGAGCCTGAACCATGTTCTGACCATATTGTGTGAGCCCTAACCCTCTCCTGACCATGGGCTACGCTGCTGTCACAGAGCATTTCTGCTTCCTCAATGGCTGGGTTGGGAGAAAGCACACCACCAGTGGTTTTTCTTTCTCATTTTGCAATTCAAACCATCTTATTTTTTTTTCTTGGTCATTGAAATGTTCCCCTGAAACATTTCAGCTCCATGAAATCATTATTTTCAGAATAAAAATTTTACACGGAATTTTCCAGCAAGACTGGTGACACGGCAAAGGTCTCGGCAGGGCAGCCAAGCTCAGCTGTGCTCAGCCTGTCTCACTTCTTCCCCAACAGCATCAAAAGGCCACTGAGATCACCAAGCTTTCAACTTCCAGCTTCCCCAGAGTTTGGAGGCTGAGGAGGTCCTGGATTGCTTTGGCCAAGCAATCAAAGTTTATAGAGGCTTCTCAGTGGGATGGGTGGAAGAAACACAGAGAGCAGGAAGCAACTGCTGAAACTGCCAGTGATTAAAATGCAATAAAATGTTTGCCTTCTGCTGCTGAGCAAGAAGTGTGGCATGTGTTTTGCTGAGGCAGCAGAAGTGGTTGTGTTCACTGAATGAGCAGCTAATGAAAAGCATTTCAAGCAGGAAGCAATGCTGATGAAGATTACGAGCCTGCTTATATCTTGGAGAATTAAATGGCCTGGGCTGGATACTCCTGTTTTACACTGGATTTTGCATTGATCAAAGAGGATTTGCTCTGCTCTGCACCAGTGTGGGAAGAGTGGGAGCACTCCTTTGTGCTAGAAGCTGCTCGTGAACATCCAGGGCTCTGTGTCAGCAGAACAAACGCCCCTGGATGGGGCAGCTCAAGCAGATCTCACTCCTGAGCAGAATTCCTCTGGCAGCAGCCATTTGTGCTGCAGCCAGTCCCACGGGACCAGTGCTGAGCTTCCAATTATGCCAATTCCTCCTGGGCTGCAGTCTTGTTGGGCTGCAAATGGAGCTGGGTCAGCTGAAGGGATGACTGCACCCATTTCCTCTTTATTGGGTGCCTTCATGTCCTCCTCCCCTCCTGCCACTGCTGTCAGCCGGGTCCTGGGGCCTGCTGTGCTCACACATTGCAGTCACAGGAGCAGCAGCTGTTCCTGCCCTGGAGAGCACAGCAAAGGAGGCCACACAGATCCAGGCTGAGGCATGGGACTAGGCTTAGGTGCTGGCAGGGAAGCCCAGGATGGCACCTGGGCTCTCCCACTCTTCTGGGAACAGAGGGGCACAAGATGCTTACCTGCCTCATTGTCATGGGTTTAGACTGGAGATCAGGGCAAGGTTCTTCCCCCAGAGGGTGCTGGGCACTGCCCAGGCTCCCCAGGGAATGGGCACGGCCCCGAGGCTGCCAGAGCTCCAGGGGGGTTTGGGCAGCGCTGCCAGGGATGCCCAGGGTGGGGTTGTTGGGGGGTCTGGGCAGGGACAGAATTTTTATGTTCCTTGTAGGTCCCTTCCCACTCAGGATATTCTATCATTCCATGATCCCTGATACCAGATTTCCTCTCCAGAGGTGAACTGAGCTACCAGCATGTGACAACACACAGGGGTGCACAGTCACCATTTCTCAAATTGTGTGATATAGAAAGTGCTGATAAAGCTTGGAAAATCCACAAGGCGGGGTCTGGATGGGGAACAAAGCAGGGAAGTGGATTGGAAATGCTTGTATTTGGTGCTATCATGTAGTGCTCTCAAAAGGAGGGGAAGAGGGAACTGAGGTGTCCCAGACTGCCAGGTAGAAAAGGAGGAGGCTTTTGGTTGCTGTAGGGGAAGGGAATGAGAAGAGAGCTCAGAAATCACACGACACAGAGCAAGAGATCCTAACTGGAAGGAAAGGCAGGGAGAAGCTGTGGCTGAGGCTGTGGCACATCAGGGTACCCATGTCTCCCTGGCCACTGGCTGGGTGTGTGCAGGTGCCCTGGCTCCTGTGGGATCAGGTCAGGGACTCCTCCAGTGGCCAAGGTTTTTTTTGCAGATTTGGTTCCAGGCAGACCAAGACTTGGTTCCCAGTGGAGGGAGCATCATGGTCAGACTGGGCAACCCCTGCACTACTGCCCTGGACAGCTTTGGCAGAGGGTGGCATCAGAGACAGGAGCTGATCTTGTGGCAGGGACCTTCAAAGCCTGTGTCTTCTTCCATTAGTTGTTTCTGATGACACAGTAAACTCATCACTCAGCTTGAATGCATTTGTGTCCCATTTTAAACATCAGTAACAGGCTGGGGGTTGCCAGGAGTAGTTTATGGCAGGCATAAGGCTGGGAGCCCTGGGAGCTGCTGAGATTCCCATCAGCCAGCAACTCAGCTGGAAAGGCCACAGGTCCTGAGGAAGGGTGTGGACCAGGACCAGGACAATTCTGGGGCAGAGCAGGTGATGGAGACACAACTCATGGCAACAATTAAGCCCATTTTGTCGGGGGTCCCATTGGAGGCAAAAAGCAAGCCTGGTTTTGGAGTGCCATGTGCAGGTGTTTCCCTATCAGGGTACAGAGCAAGGCTGTCTCTGAGTGAGGGCAGGGGAAGGAGGTGGTATCTGGTGGTGCTGGTGCCCAGCAAAGCTGGCTGTCCACTCTCTGGTCTGCAGGGTCATGCCAAATGTGAATTTAACTGCTGTGGAAGGTGAGCACTGTCTGTGATCCTCTGTCTCCCTCCTCCAGGGAGATTTTTCAATGGTAGAATTTGCGTTGTACCTGATTATTCCCCAGTGTACCTTTAGATCTTTCTGCTCACAGCTGTAGTTGAAGAAGTGTGGCTTGGTCAGGGAGAGGGAGATGCTTCAGTCGTGCCCTGAGATGGACTCTGGTTTCTGGTGAGGTGTCCAGCACTCCCCCAGTTTTCCGAGAATGATCCAGAAGCCAGCAGCATATCTGAAAGCAGCATTTCCCTGGGGCCTAACCACAGTCATTGCTGACATTTTCTTTATTCTTGGTGCTGGTAAAACCTGCTGTCTCTCTCTTGGCAAGAGTGTGGTTTGCTCTTCAGATAAAATGTCTGCAGTCTGAAATCACCCCCTGCCTTGCTCTGTGCATCCAGAACAGCCTCCACCTGCAGTCACTGACATCTGGCAGCTTTATTGGCACCTCATTAGGAATTTCCTGCAGGGCCAGGTAAATCCAGCAGACACCAGCTCACCGAGCTGGGGCTGGCCTGGGGTAGCCAAATGCCAGTGGAGAGCGCTGTGCTTGGCTGCCCCATCCTCCCCGGAGGGCAGGGCTGTGATCCTCACAAGACTCTCCACATCGGAGCTACAAAGCCTCTTCTAGGCAGCACATTACAAATTCATGTGTGTACAAACTTGTTTGGAGAGCTATTCCCTGCCTCATCTCCTCCTGCTCCCTCCAGGGCAGGGGATGTAACTCATCCTTGGCAGCTCTTTCACGCAGCAAACCCCAGTGCTCTGCTCAGCTCTGCTGAAGGTGGGCAAGGCGTCTTTTCAGGTGAAAACCTGGCAGGGATCCCTGCCTTGTGAGAGCTCAGCGCAGCCAAAGGCCCAGAAAGATCCTGGTGAAACAAGTGCAGGCACGTCTGCTCAGCCTGGCTCCAAGAGACACCAATATCAAGAGCAGGGCAGCAAAGCACATCTGATGGATGGAAAAACACATTCCTGGGGTTGCTCACATTCAAATCTTGAGAGATGAGTCCAAAACTACAATTCTTCCGCAGTTTTGATTCCGTGCAATATCACACTGATGGTTTTGGCTGGTCCCAGGCTGCCAATCAAACCCCGTGTGTGCTTTCCCATTCATATTTTCATGCTAAGGAGGTCTCCACTGAGAAAAGTGATCTCCCATGAACTCTCTCAGCCCGCAGAGCTGCAGCACTGCCTGTGCCAGATTCCACAGCCTGCCTGGGACCTGCTGTGGTCTGGCTGCACCCACAGCCCATTAGGGCTCCTTGCCTGGTGGGAATGGTTGGAGCCCTCAGCCTGGTGCACCTGCATGTCCCAACAGTGACATGCTGGCTTTGTCAAACGGGTTAAACCAACCTGTGCTGCCGAGCACACGCCGGGGAAGTTTGGGTGTAGAAGAGCTGTGAGGACACCAGGCAGCTCTCTGAGGTGGCTGTCTGGGTTATGATGCCTTTCCTGGTGTTAAAATTAAGAGCCAGGCACAGCTAAGGGGAAAAAGGGTTTTTATCTGGGTATTTAATAAGGATTCTTATTGGTGCAACACTTCACCCAGGTGGGATGCACTGCAACGCATGCTAAAGGCACTAAGGGTGCACAGCAGCTACATGAAAAGTATATAAAAGGTACAGAAAAGGCAAAAAATCATCATGGCATCAGCTGGACAGAGCTCCTGGGGACAGCACCTTGCACAGGCCTGCAGGCCCTTGCAGGGCAGTGTGAGGAAGGCAGCAGGACCTCCAGCCACACTCTTGACTCCTCTCTTTGACTCTTCTCTCCCACTGTGAGAGTTGGGTTGGGGTCTCCAGAGCCCCCATCACAGCAGCCAGGAGGGGAGGAGGATCTGGAGGTGATGCAGGATTCAGGCTTGGCCTGTCCAGCCCAGCAAGGAGGGGTGCAGCTGATGCTTTATCATTTAGCTTTTATGTTTTTCAGATCCTGTACTGCTTTCGTGTGTAACTCTAAAACTCCATAGCCTGTCAACTGCTGCTCTTCTCCTGTTTTATTCACACAAAACAAATCCTCTTTAGGCCTGAAACTCAAAGACACCTGACTGTCTCAGGCCCTGAGAGATGTAAAAACAGTGAATTAGAGGGGGCAAACTTGAAGTAAATTACTTCATTAACTGAAGCTGTAGTTGGAGGATTAACCCCTGATATGTGAATGGACCAAATTTATTTCTGTCTGAAAAACTCGTGACCATTTTCCATGTTGGGTGCAGCCCCTCGGAGGCTTTTGACTGCCCAATGTGTATAAACTGAAGGCCTTCAATAAATACCCACATTATTCTCTTAATTTTGTCTAGCCTCTGTTTTAGGCAGCCCCTCCAAGGCATCAGAGCAAGGACCATGCCCTGAGCACCCAGGGAACAGCCAGGCTGGATGTGCTTCCCACAGGCAGGACTGTGCACTTGTGGTTTTAATGGAAAAAAAAAATCAATGGAGATGATAGCCCATCAGCAGAGCCAGCTAATGGGAAATAAATCTGATAGCAAATGTCACTGTTCAGAGGGGGCTGTTTGGGAGATGTTTCTGTTGGGCCTGGTGATTGCCAGGCCTGGCTGTGTTTTTCAGCCTAACTTGGTTTCTATAACTGTGTGTGGACCAGACGTGGCCACTGGCAGGAAATTCTGGAAGACAAGGAACTAAAACACTTTTAATTTCATTTCAACTAAAAACACAATGCAAAAATTGTCATTATCTTTCTGCCTCAAAGACCTGAGCTGCAAAACATTTGGTTCCTATTGAGGGTTGAAAAAAAATGTGCATTCAAGTTAATTTTCAGGTGCAAAACCATGAGTGGTGGTGTGTGAGGATAGGTACAAAACTGTCAGCACATGCTGGAAAAATCAGAAAGGAAAGTTGTGCCCTACAGAGAGCAGAGCACAGAGCAATGACTTCAGTGCTCACTTAGGAAATCCTTGCCCTGGGTCTGGTGCAAAACTGAGAGCAACTTGTTCAGATCCAGCTCAGGGCTAAATTTTTTAATGGTTTCATGTGGGTAGAGTTTGTGATAAACTAGCATTCCTTATGAATGGGGGGCATCCCCAGAGCTGAGTTTTGGCTTTTTGAGCTGTAGCCAACAAGAAACAGCTGCTGGTCCCTGCTCTGGGGCTGTGTCCTGGAAGCACATCCTCCTTTTTGTCTACATCTGCAATCCAGAGTGGCAACATTCCACAGAAACAAAGTGCAAGGAACATGAATCACAGCCTTCCCCTGAAATCAAACAGGATTCATTGCTGCCCACGTGCTCGTTTCTGCCAAGCCAGTGGGCAGCTGAGCCCAAAGCTCCTTGACAAACCTGTTGGTTACACTCACTTTTTCACTGTTTCTGTGTAAAAACCCATTTGAAGAGGCTCAATTCATGCTTGCAGGATTCTCTCGTATTCACTCATCTTTCTCTTTTTATCTTCACTGCTAATTTCAAAACTCCTGGCACCATTTTCTTGGTCCCTGGAGAAACCAATTAGCTTTTTAACCCATTGCTCTGTGCAGATCCCAGCTGCTTCTCCTTTTGACACATGCATGTGACACTGAACTCTGGTTGCACTTTGATTTTGAGTCCCTTTCTCAGTTCTCCATCAGGATGTACCTAAACTTTGCCAACAAAAAGCAGAGATGAGTTTTGATATCAGTCCAAATAACTGTTTAATCTGCTGCATCTCATGGATTCTGCCATAAAACCCCAGAATTCAGCACAGAGCAACAATGCCAGAGTCTCAGGTATGGGTAACGCAACCTAATTCAGTGAGGTTTTCTTGCAGAACTGCTTCTCTCAGACAGCATTTATTTAAAACACAATTTTTACAAAGTCTACATGACTCAACTGTTGTACTGGCCCATGGTTTCACCAGCCCATCTTGTCTGCTCAGAAAGCCACTGATGTTCCCCAGGATGCTGATTTTATCCTTCTAATTTCCTATATTTCTCTGACAGCTGTGGACCAATTGTTTTCACGGCACCAGGGAATTTTTCCCATGCATCTACACAGTTCTCATGGTTTCAGCTTGAAGTTACACAATTTATGGCAGGACCAGGGGTTTGTTTTCCTGGCGTGCTCCTGGAGAGGTTATGGACCTTCATTTTTGATGTCTTGAGGATCAGATGATGCCAGGTCTCAGAAAACACAGGAATATTCTGAATTCTTGAAATCAGTGACTCATGGCAGTGGTGATTGGGAGGGACCTGTGGGGATTTCTAGTCCAGCCTCTTGCTCACACTGGGCCAACACTAGTCCATGTTTCCAAAATGTCACTCTGGATAACTCACTGCTCTGCTCTTGTTTGCTGTTGTTTACCTGGTTTTTATGGCTTTCACATCATTTCCACACAGGGCCACTGACACAGAGAGGTGCTGGATGATGCTCAAGGTTGGGGAATGATGAAGTCTCAGGACCAGTCTCTGGCCTGCTGGGCAGGGAGGAGAGGGAATGGATGGAGAGGAGAGTGGGCAACTGCTCAGGTGGGGCAGGGTGGACTCAATGCCTTGTTGGATCCAGGGACCAAGCTCGTGGCTGTCTGACCACCAGCAGTGAAATGTGGCTTGCTGTCACCTACAGTGAAGGTGGAAAACTCTTGCCCTGGTCTCTGTTATAACCAAAATTTCAGCTTCCCCTCTGGAGAACAGGTCTAGGAAATGACACCTGTAAACACATATTTGGGACCAAAGCTGTTCTTTGTGTCACCGGCACTGGGGAGCAAAGACTCACAAAGCTGTTTCCAAGCTGATGTGCTGCCAGCCCTACACACTTCCAGCCTTCAGCTGTCACAGCTGCTCCCCTCCAAGGGCATGAGGCAGGTGGTCTTCACAACCCCATGCTGATCATTATTTCTGGAGGCAATTGTCTCCTCCAGTGTAATTAGGAACCGCTTATATCCAGGAGAAACGAAAAGACAAAATTCCCCTGTTTTCCAAAACTTTCAGAAACAGTAAGAAATTCATGCCCCAAGAATAAGGAAACTCAGTGAGGCTGATGATCCACCTGAAAATGATCACCCAAAACTTGCTGTGTGTCACACCATGCAATGGGTCCAGCTGCAAGAGCTGCCACCCTCTGTCCCCAGTGCCAGCACAGCCGTGTTGGTGGCAGCCAAGCCTGGCACAGCTGCAGGCTCACGTGCCCTGACTCTCAGAGACTCAGTGCAAAAAAGCCACTTCTCAGCCTCCCCCTTCTGAAAATACTTTCACTTGGAGATCCCTTAACCAGTGTATTCTGAACCCTTCCTCAGTGTCCCATGGGGAAACCTCAGCTCCCCTGAGTCCTTTGGGGGAAGCACTCCCTTCTCTCCTTCCTGCTTGCTGCCTCCAAGGAGGGATCAGGTCCCCTCTGTACTTGTCAACAGGTGCTCTCCAGCTTGGCCACCTCTCTGCAGGAGACTTTTCTTTTCCTGGACCTTCTGGCTTTGGCCATCTTTAGCACCCACTGAACCTTTCCATCCCCCATTTCCATCTTTCCAGGGTGTCTTCAAGAGAGCTGAGTTTCTGTGCTGTGTCAGCAATGTGGCCACATGAGTTTGTCAGGCACACTCTTCACTCTGTTCAGAGCCATCCACAGCCTCGTGCTTCTCTCCAGCTGTAGCTTCACTGACCAGGAGTTTCCAGAGGACAAGTCCCCCTGGAGCCAAAAGGTGCATCAGACCCCATCTCTGAACTTTTCTTGGGATCCACATCCCCTGGGAACCTCTTTTAGAAATTCCATGGAATGGCCGCCTGCAGGGTGTCATCCAGGAGAAGCCTGACCCAGCCCACCAGTCAGTGTGTGACCTACAGGTGCCTGGGATGCCACGGAGAGCTGGGATGCCATCAGGGTGTCAGCTCATGAGGTTTTCACTGGTGGGAAAGTGGCTTTGAGGATTTTCCACCCCCTGGCTGCTCATTCCCGCTGTAGTTTTGTGCCCACTCTGCTGCACGGGGCTCCTTCTTACAGCACTGCTGACAGCCAGGTGCACACAAATACTTCCTCCCAATTATTCCCTGCGTGTGCCCATGTGAGCCACCCCCAATTGCCACACAGCTCCCCAGCCAGCTGTATTGACACAACTGGAGGGGTGGGGGCAGGAATTTCTCAAACTGGCTTTGCCACTAGAAAAAAAATGTTGGTAGCAGCACCACACCCTCCAGCTGCCTGGGAAAAGAGTAGTTTGGGAAGGTGGCAACTCAGTCAGCCGCCTGGCAGGAGGGTGAGCCTGGTGTGAGCAATCAGCACATCACAAAGGCTCTGTGTATTCCAGCGCCCGACAAGCTCCGACAGTGGTTCATTTGCATTGCCACAAACAAGAGATCCCGAGCTGTAAATACCTGAAATTTCCTAAATTGATTAGTTAGGAGGAAGGGAAGGGATGGGGCGAGGGAGGTTGGGCTGCTTTGAGGGTACCCACACAATCAGGGCTGTCTGGCGACCCTGCCTTGTGCCTGGAGCTACAAGGGCCAAAGGAGGGTCGGTACAGGGGGCCAGCATCAGATGGGATGTGCCTGCCTCACAGAAGGATTGTCTCTGATAAATAAGCATTAGTCCTGAGGTATTTATTCAGAAATCTTCTACTCAAGTGCTCTGGAGTGGGGCCTGGTTGCATAAACCCACATTGCTGTATGCAAAATACACCCGAGTTTTGCCAAATGCATTTGTTTTCCCGCAGGAAAATGCAGATCAACGTGTCCTGCCTGGGTTGCAGGGAGTGTGCTGAGGGTGCCTCCTTATCTCTTTCAGTGACTTTCTCCTGAGGAAATCTCTGCATCCCTGATCCTTCCCAGCCGTGGCATTCCCAGTTTGCAGAGCAGTGGTCTCTCTCCAGAGTTTGGAGCCATCAGCTGAAGCTCTGCCCATGAGATTGTCCATCCAAAAGCAGATGCTTTTGGTTCTCTATTTAATTTTCCTTCCAGTCGATTTACAAGGAACTAGGTAGAGTCTCTTCCATCCACCCTTAAACCCAAAGGACCAGGGTGAGCAGTGAAAGTTTGATGCTGGCAGAGGGACACAGAATCACAGAACTGTGACATGCAACAGGGCATAAGTTGAGTTTTCACTGGCAGTGTTTGAGGCTTGGATATGCTGGTAAAACTCCCCTCTAGCTGACACCTGACTTGTTTGCTCAGGCCCAAGCACAGCTTCAATATGCACAGTCAGGACATGGTGTAAGAGCAGAAAACTCACAGAATCACAGAATGGATCTTAAAGATCACCTGCTTCCAAGCCCTCCATCATGGGCAGGGATGGAGGACTCTGATCAGCAGGATCAGAGTCAGCACCAGACACCCTTCAGCCCTGACATTTGGGAATATCCTGTCCTTTCCCTGCTCACTGCCTGGATGTTCCCTGTCCCAGAGAGCACATTTCCCACTCACCTGCATTGCTGCATGTACCTGCTCTGCAGAGCTGGTCCAGCTCCTCTGCTCAGCTGCAGGAATGTCAAACAATGCATTTAATTCATATTTTGTAGGCACCTACAAGTCTGACCAGGCACATCTATGCAGCAGCTACAGCAAAGTGTTGCTTTCTTTCCTACGGATCCTCTTAATTTCTCACCGTTTTGAACCAGGGACAGCTCAGAAGCAGGGAAACAGGGTCTTCAGGAGGTGAAACATCAACGTAATGCCTTTGTGGAGAGGAAACATGGGGTCATTTTCCTGCTTCTTGGAAAGTGGAAGTTGACATTGCGCAGACAGCTGAATTGAAACCGTGCTCTGTCATGTCTTGTTGCTCTTGTGGTTCAGTTTTTTCCCTTGAACACAACCATGCTCTCACTGACATAATTTTGCACTTCTGGAAATGCTAATTTGGCGCTGTTTTTGCTGACGTAGCACCTGAGAGTGTCCAGCTGCAGGGCTGGGGAAGGGATGCAAGAAAGAAGAAGAGAAAATTTCAGAGCCATTTGGGAAGCAGCTGCAGCCCAGGCACTGCTGGCAAGCACAGCAAGGGCAGCACTGGAGCCCTGTCCTGAGTGTGCCTGCACGTCTGATAGCATAGCTAATCAAATGAGATAATGGAAAATAAAGTAACTATTCCAAAAATCATGGATTGCAGCATCTACTCTGCAGTTACTGTGCAGTGTACCCCCAGCAAAAATGAAGTTAGCCTGAGCTCATCTTCTCTTGTTATGTATTTCTCATGCGATCTTGGAAATAATTTTAGCCTGGAGCTTTAATAACATCAGAGGGGAGTCCATGCAGTTCAAATGCCCCCTGATTTTGCAATTTTTTTTGCATAGGTGCATGCAATGAATAGCATCCAAGAGCTCTTTTCTAAGATTTTAAGATTAAATTTTTAAGATTTAATACCATTAACAGCTTTGTCCTCGCGGTGGAGAAATGCAGCAAAGGTATTAGGAGTAACAGCAATAAATATACATAGAAAAAGCTCCATTTTTTCTCTCCTCAGAGCCTCAAGGGTTTCTCTGCACTCCTGATCCTATCAGTGCTGTTACAAGTGCTCAGTCCTGAGGCTTCTGGGCCATTTCTTCAGGCATTTTGATTGTTATGGAAATAGGCCAGTGTTTCATCATCCAGGGAAGCAATAACTCAGGTGAAGGGGAAGTGGATTTTATGCAAATATTTTGTTTCTTGTTCGTAGGAGCCCGGGCTTATCTCTAAATTCCACGTGCTCAGGGGTCCCAGTGTCCCCAGTTCCAGCACAGCCAGGTCCAGCTGTGGTTGTCTCCAGCCACAGGCAGAATCCTGTCTGCTGATCCCCACGAGACAAAGTTTTGGGCACCTCCTAAGAAAAGGAATCGAAACTCAGTTGGAAAGTGTGATTTCCAAGAAAATGAATTCTTGGGGTAGTTGAAATTTCGTTTCAGTCTGAAATGGGCTGAAACTTCCTACAATTCCTTGGAACAGGGGACGTTCCAGATGTTTCCAGGGCTCCAAGACAGATAGCTGTCAATCAGCATCACAGCTAAGAATAACAGCAGCCTGAGCTGTTTGCCAGTGCCTGGGGGAATCCCAGTGTCCCCCAGACAGAGGTGACCCAGTGCCAGGTGCTGCTCTCACTGTGCCTGCAGCTCTGGAAGCCCCAGGTTCAGGTGTCAACCACAAAGTTGTCCCCAAACAAAGACAATACCAACAAGAAATGTGGGGATTTGTGAATCAGTGTTTTATCAGTGTTTCCCAGCTTACCCAAACCAGAGCAATCAGCAATTTCATGTGCTAAGAGGTCATAAAACACAAGCTGGAGCCAAAACCAACCCTCGGCCCTTCCCACACACAGCACCAGCAGCCACCATGGACACCACAGCCAGAGTGACTAAACGTGCTCCAAAAAACATCACCATTTCAGCAGGATTCATTTTTACTGTCACAGTTGGTGGTTTCTGCCCGATTTTGGAAATTTCTCCAGTTTCTTGTCATCTGAAATTATTTATTTTTCCATGAAATATGTTGTGTAATCAGCTAATTTCAGACAGGTTATTTTCTCTGCATTCTGTAACGTTTAGAGAGATGAAGTAATTCTTTGAGAAAGATTGAATTAACTTTATTTTTATAGATAGTGCTTTATGGAGATACGGAGGGCAAATACTCAGTGAATCTGCTGAAGATCTGCTGAACCTCTCAGTGAAGGACATTTCTGGAAGACCTTCATAGATAAGTAAGAGCAGCAGAGATGACTCCAGTTCATTGTGTGACTGCCTGAATATCAGGTCATGGATCCCTCCACTTCTTTTCCTTGAGCCAAATGCACCAGAAACGCTTTTTCAGTCCTTGTGTACAGATATTTACCTGCTGGAAAATGTATCCCATGCCAAAATCAAGTGCTCCTGCATTAGCAAAGTTCCTTACTTGCAACTTATTTCCACTTTGAGTTTTTCCAGCACTGACTCACAGGCAGATCTCGATTACTGTCATTTCCCAGCACTCTCGATTCAGCCTTTTCAAGACAATTAAACACACTGACCATCTCACCTTTTTCACCACAAGACAGATTTTCTAGACCTTCCTGCATTCTTTTGAAATCCCCACTTACCAGCAGTTTTTAACAATGGGATGTGACCATCTCTGCAGTTTCTGAGTATGTGACAGCCACTCCTTGAGCTCCCGAGGTGTTTATGGCAGGGCATCAGCTCCCAAATTACCTCTCTGCTCTCATGTGGAGGCTGCCACAGCATTTGTTTTCTCCCAGCCCTGTAAATATTTCATGGCATTCCTAGATTTATTAAAAATATCATCATCCCATGAGAGCACCCCCATCCAGACCCTCGCTTTTGGGTTGTTGGAGCTGTTTAACTTTGAAGTTTCTGAGCAATCAGTTAAACTTTGTTTTTCCTGGTTGCAGTTTAACACCTTCCTTGTCTCGGGGGTGGGGCAGACACTTGTGTGTTATTTCAGATTGCTGGGAAAGCTCTCCCAGTGTCTTTCTGGGTATTAACAAAGCAGTCAGTGAATTCCTTGGAGCTGTGTTAATCCCAGGAGACAACCTGATCCTTTCAATCCAGTGAATCTTCAGCCTGTACATTTGCTGCAGATGTATTTCAGCAATTCCAGGTCTTTGTCCTCATCCTCATGGCTGTTCTATCTCCATTTGTTTTGTAGTATTCTCATAATGGATTTTATTTTCAGTCCTCACTATCCTTCCCACACCCATAAGGTGTTATCAGCACCCCGGCTGAAAGCCAGCAGTCAGCTGAGATTGCTCCTGATAGGGCAGGGATCCAACAACTTCTATTTCACATTTGATTTTGTGATGAGCTTTTCAGGCTTTGGAGCCCTTCTTAGCCACCAAAAGGACATAAAAACTGGATTTTTAAAAGAACCCGTAGCCATTCCAACATCTGATTGTTGAAATTCAGATAAATTTACTCCTGATTGACTGAAGGAAAGATTTCAAGCCTACCCAAAGCTTCCCTTCAATGGAGACCCCAAAGCTCCTGCTTATGGGAGCTTGTCCAGCCCCAAGTCCCTGCAGAGTGACCTCCCCTGACACACGTGGTGGGGTGTCCTGTGAGGACACGTGGTGACCTGACACCATCTGAGCAGAGTTACCCCAAACCTTCATCATTCAGTGCTCACTGACTGCCCTGGCTTGTCCCTTTTGTCCCTCTCAGGACCAGCCTGTCCTGCAGACCTTGCTGCCTTGCTCTTCAGGGCAGAAGGGAGGAGCAGAATCCCCTGGGGCCATGACCTTGGGGTGTCACCAGGTGTCTCCAACCTGTGCTCTGTCAGGGGACACGGGACACCAAGCAGTGGGAACATTGCTGGGGGCAGGAAAGGGACTTCTCATGACCACAGTGTCACCAAAACTGGGGGAAAACCAAAAGCCTCCAACAACATTTTTAATAATTAACATCAGAGGCGAGGAAATTTGGATCCAATGAGAAACTGAATACTGGGGGTTGCTCAACTTGGGACCAATGAACACTGACCCATTCGTTTCTAAGGGTTTTGACTGTATAAAAGATCTGAAAAATCTTGTAAAAATCATGTATCATGGAATGATCCTCTCTGCACACCTGGGCTATGTGTGGATGAGATGATTTCTGTACATCCTGGCCGGTGTCTTGGTTTAAAAGACAGGTGTCTGCTAGGGAAGGCAGGAGCCTTCCTTGGAATGGAAAAACTGCAACCCCTTTCCCTCTGAATTATTATAAATTTAAAATCAAGAGGCTCTCAGGCAAAGATATGGGAATAGGAATAACGGTTCTTTACTAATATCTAAAATAAAGCTAAGAAATAATAACAACTATGGCATTAACCAACAAACAACCAGAAACCCAGTGGCAGCCTGCCTGGCCTCGGGCACCTTTTCCCTTGGTGCAGTTCCAGTCACAGCCTGCAGGGG
>VZTZ01001555.1:35982-61064 GCA_013400955.1 Drymodes brunneopygia
AAAAAAACACCAAGATCCAAACTCTGACAGCCGGAAAATAAAGTAATGCCTTGACTCTCTAACATTAAAAATGTTGTTGGAGGGTTTTTGTTTCTCTGTGACAAGAGGACAGAGCAAATCTTGTCTCAGTCCAGCAAATCTCTGCCACTGAAGTCATCCTGATGGGAGGCAGTCACAGGTCACAGCCAGAACACCCCAGGGTGCACAGAAGACACAGCCTTGGCTTGAGCTGCCTCTGCCAAGGCCAGCAAGGTGCAGAGTCATTCCTTGGCCAATTTACACCCTAATAAGAAAAATGCTATGAATGGAGAAGGCACAGATGAGCACACAGCTCTCCAGGTGCCAGCCTCCCCCTGGCATCCCAGCACAGCACAAGGCTCTGCCCTGTCCTTGGGCCAGAATGAATGACCCTGAGAGTGTGGGACACTCATGGGCCAGGACTGCAGTCACACTGATGTGCTTAACCCAGCCTCCCTTCTCTGGATGGGTCTCCTGTGTCCATCTTTTCTGCTTGGATCAATCTCCTGACAGGATGTATCAGCTTTCTGTGCCCAGAGGTTCAGCTTCTATTTCTCTGCAGCCCAGGAGGAGGAGTGAGCTCTCCTTGTCCAGAGCAGAGGGGAGTCATTCCCAGGGCAGGCCTGGGAACATCCTGGTGTGCTCAGGCAGCAGCCTGGGCTTGTGGCTGCAGAAGATCCCTTGCTGGGGGCTGGCACACAGGGAAAGGCTCTCCAAGACTTACATGGTTGATTTTGCAGAGGGAAACATTTGCCCTGTGCTTCAGCAAATGCATTTGTGAACAAGGAGGAGAAAGGAGTGAAATACACTGAATATATCCAGTATTCACTGCTGATCCACACCCTCCCTGGCAAGGTGACACCTCCTCACAAACACAGATAAACTGCACTCACTGCCCCAGACACATTTTGCCACTGTTTGCCCTGGGATTAGTGACTGCACTGACGTTTCCTGCTGAGCAGTGCAGGGACAGAGCTCAGCACTAATGCTGGGACTGGGAGAAATCCCCCTGTAAGGGGCAGTTCTGGGGTTTGAGCATCCTGCAGAGTCTGTGAGAAAAGCCAAGTTTATTTCTCTGTGTCAGTATGCAAATATGGCTCATTTTCCCCTTCCCCTTTCCCTTCCCTTTTTTCTTTCATTTTTCTTTCTTTTTCTTACTTTTTCTTTCTTTTCTTCTCTTTCTTCTCCCAGGATGAAGCCATTACCTGATGTGTCTGGCCAGCAAACTGCACAGAACACCAACCCCATGGCCCAGAGGATGCAGGTGCCTGAGGTGACCCCAGCTCCTGGCCACTTGTGGGGACAGGGGACCCCAGCTTCTGGGCAAGCAGCCCTTTGCAGGAGCCCAAGCTGCTTCACAAAACTTTAACCCAACCATTCCAAATTAAATACCAGTCAGATTTAGCATCCCTGATGCAATGAAAGGCACTGGAAATGCCCTGTTTAGACTAAAGTATCTCAGAGTTGTAAACTCTGCTCTGTTGTGGCTGTTCCTGTGGCTGCTGTGATGGAAGTGGGTTTTGCATCCTTCACATCCATTTAGAATCTAAATTATTCCTCAGAGCAGCTGGGCCCTGCCCCTGGGGTCCTCAGCTCAGTCAAATGTGGACATTTCTCCAGGTGATCCCAGCGGAACCCAGAGCTCTGAGCTCGGGCCAGCAGAGCTCAGGCTGGCTGGCCAAGCCAGGCTCTTTTGGCCTTGCAGTCCATGAAGATAAGAGAAGGCCATGCTGGTCCTGCAGCTCCACTGCTGTCAAGTGTGAAGGGAGATGTCCCCAGCCATGGCAGAGCCTGTCCCGTGTCACCAGCAGTGACTCACAGCAGTGCAGACACGGTCACTGTGCTGTGGGCACAGTGTGACATATGAAGTCATTCTGTTCCCCTGACTCACACTGAGGGTGCAAGGGCACTGCTCAGAGCTGATGATTTTGTGTTTCTCCATGTGATTTCATCACTTCAGACATTCTGTGTCTATTTAAAGTTCTGGTTCCTGTTTTTTTCTTTTTTTTCAAGTATTTTATCTCTTAAAATCAGAGCCCGGCTTCCTCAGAAGCTCTGCAGTAACACCCTCCCAGCGTGGAGGCCCTCCCAAGTGAGGCAATCCCCTCGCAGGGGTGACACTCCCACCTGGCTGTGTCACCAGCCCGTGGCTGTGGCCTTTCCCTCCATGCAGCCAAAGCCTGGCGGTGCTTTCTGTGCTCACAGACGGCAGCAGGGATGGGAAAACACAGGGGGAATTCACCACCCATTCCATGCTTTTGCCACTGCGGTTCTGATTCGGGACCTCTGAAGCTGCAATGGCCACTGCTGGTCCTGAAGACTCCATGATCTACTCCAGGTGTGATTCCTGATGAGGGGATTTGGGATCACAGCTGGCTCTGCATCTCCAGAGTCGAGGCTCCTGCCTCTCTAGATTTCCTTAATAAAGAATCTGTGTTTCCCAGGGTTTGGGTGGGCAGTGATGAGAAGGTCCTTTGTCACATGAGGGGGTCACAGTGGAAAAGGGGGATTTCTCAGGAGCTGCCTGGAGAGGGGCAGATCCCTGATTCCCTGTGCATCCCTCAGCTTTCCATCAAAAAAATCAGAAATGATATTATCATTAAAGTAATCAGAGTTTTATGAACTCACAAAAGGTATAAAACATGAAAAAATAATTTTTGTTTTGACTGAATAGACAACAAAAAAGCCAAAAATAAATCAAAACAAGAATTTAACTTAAACCAAACAAATCCTTTTATTCTCTTGAGTTTTCACATGATTTCCCAACTTAAACAGGCTGACGAGTGCACAGGGATGTGCAGGCATATGTTTGGTGTGTTCCATCTTTTCCAGCAGCTGATAGCCCATAGTTCACAGATCCTTGGAGCCCTCGAGATGGTGCTCAGAGAGGCAGGTGGAGCTCAGCTGGGGGATCACTGGGGGTCAGGCAGGGACACAAACCAGGTGTGAGCGGTGCCTCCTTCAGCAAGGACAAGAAGTCACAGAAGGGAGTGAGGGATGCACCAGCCCAGAGTTTGTGCTCGGTTATCTGAGCTAAAAAAATCTCACTGTGCTATTCGAGGAGTTGGACTTGATCCATTTGGGCTCCTTCCAGCTCAGCATATTCTGTGATTCTGTGAAATATTTCTTGATTTGGAATCACTGTCAACTGCTTGACACAAACCTGAGAGTCTCAAGAGTGAATGGAAAGAAATGTTTCATTTGACCCCCAAAAAATCATTAAATTTCTTTTTTTCTGTTTAGCTTTGAAGGCAAAAGGAAGCTCAGATGTGTTCAAATGAGAAAGTACTTTAGCTGGAAAAGCTAACTCAGCATCCTCTTATTTGTCATATTTTCATTCTCACAAGGCTTTTTCCAGGTTTTTCTTCCTCAGGAAAAAAGAATGGGGCAAATTTTCATTATTTTTTTCCTGTCACAAAGGACCTGCAAAGCTCTTCAGTGCAGGAAATTGGATGCTGGGAAAGGCTGGCATCTGGTGGGAAAGACCCAAGCATCCCACCAGCAGTGGATTTGTCTCCTCCAGTATTTATTTACCTCCTGCTGCAACCCTGAAGTTGTGAAGAATTTTAGACAGCAAACTAATCCTAAACTCAAAGAACACAAGAGAAATGCTGCTTGAACTTTATATTAAAGTTAATTTTAAATTTTATTAAAGTTAACTCAACTGAGTTGAGTTGCTGGTGGTGCCTTGGGCTGATGTGGCTGTTCCTGCCTTGTTCCATTGCTCTGCCAAGTCTGCAAACATGGAGCATCTGTTTCTTTTAGTACTTTTTTTTATCTGGACCATTAATCTCTCTTTGATCGGGAACTTTCAAATCCCACTGCCAAATTATATAGCCATTAATTCAAAGCTCTTTTTCTAGTTCACTGCTTTTCTTTCCCTCAGAAGGAAACACCTTTTATCCCAGCGAACGGAGTTGTGGATGGTGTGGGTGAGCTGCAGCCTCTGATCTTTTATTCTTGACAGTGTGAAGAGCCAAAGGCTTCACAGGAACACATCTCCTGAGCAGGACCTCTGCTTCTACAGTCCTGTGGTGGCTCAGAAGCTTCACCTTTGAACCCAAGCGGGTGCAATTTGTCCTCAGCTCATGCTCACACACGGGATTTGGGTGTTTTATTTGGAGCTATTATTGCATCACGAGTCACTTAAGAAGACATGAAGCAGGTTTCAGGGAAATAAGGCTTTTGGGCTGATTTTTTTTGGCAGTAAAATTAATTTTGATGACCAGCAAGGGAAGAAGAGCTGTGAATGGGAATCTCTTGGCTTTGTGAGGGCACCAATTGTGAGGGTCCAAAGAGATGCAGAGTCCTCAGGAGGATGCAAAGGAGAGCTGATTAATTGCAAAAACCAGTCCTTTTTAAGCAGTTAGGCCTCTCTCAATTACAGTTTTAAATCGTAACAAACATCATCCAACCAACCACCCTACACCACAATGTGAGCACACAGTGGCTCTGTAACTTGTTTTTTTTACCCCTAATTCAGCTGAGTCACTTTCCCACAGTCCTTTTCTGCTTAGCTAAAGTTACAGGCCTGGGCTGTGATTTTACAAGGCCTTCCTTTTGTAAGGCTTTACTTATCCATAACATCAGACCTGTGAGGAGAAATGCTGAAACAACAGGGAGAGTCCCACATGCCTGGAATAAATCATCTCTGTCCTCTTGGCCTCGCCACCTGAGTCCCGTGTGAGCAAATAAACGTGGGGGCTCACAAACAGACTCAGTTGGAAAAGTGTGGGCAAGGGGAATCTCCTGAGGAAGAATTGTCAGTTTAAGAGATAAAACACCCAGATGACACATCTGGGAGCATTTACTGCCTCCTTCAGTGTTTGGTGGTTTCCTGATTTCATGGTTTTTTCTTGCCCAGGTAATTCCTACTGTGTGTGCCTGAACCTGCCCCCATTCCACAGAGCCCTATCCTGAAGAAACAGGGTCTTGCACAGATTTTGAAGGCTAGAGAAGAAAAATGATCAGTGTTGGGTGAAAGATGAAACAAAACTCAAAAATTTGGTAGAGATTTTTCCATTTGAATTTTGAGCTGGTCCATCTCAAAAGCAAATTCAGCACCTTTCTGGGCAGCTGACATGACTGTTCTGAGGGTTCAAAATACAGCCTTTTTCAGAAAAGAAGGAATCCAGAAAACATGAAATTTGTCAAGTTGTGTTTTCAGAGTGAGAGGAGCCACTTGTGGAGGTAGAAGTGTCCTTAGGCTGGGAGCCCAGGCACTGTGGCTGCCTGTCCCCCATCCATATATACAACTTCCAGCACATTGGGAGAATTGTCAATAAAAGAGAAAAAAAACCACCTTTGGAAATAGAGTGAATCCCTTTAATGAATAAAAACCTTGTGCAAGAGAAAGTGAAATGTTGTTTAATGAGCCTGAGGCCCATTAAAGGAAGAAATCTGCTATTTACCTCTCTCTGTACTGTGAAATCTCTCTTAAACAAACACCTGCTATAGGCATAAAGCAGCTAAGTATTAAATTGGCTGCACATTATACCCAGACTATTATCAGTTATCTAAGGAAAACATTGCCTCCTTTTCAGAGCTTTTTGCTGGAGTCTGTGGTAGACAAGAACTTTATTGTTGGTTCTGTATCACCAGCTTTACCCTGAGGTGTAAATGTCCACCTTTCCTATCTGAAAAGCTGAGATTTCCACAAAGCACCACAAGTAAAGGGCTCCTGCTGTGATTCCTCTGATAACAAGACCACCCATCCCAGGGGTTGAAGTCTTCCTGGCAAACCTGTGCAGAGGTCAGAGCTGGGTGTGTTTTGGGGCCAGGTTTGCAGAGATTTTTGTAGGTTGGGATGTGCTCTGGCACAAGTCTGTGGACTCTCAGCAGCCTCCCCAGTTCAATGCAAAAAGTCAGTCATTGCTGTAAAAGGTGGAGGGATTTCCTCTTCCTATGCAGATCAAAAACAGAGTGGAGGGTGGATATGCAGAAAAAGATCAAATTTGTGCCCTTGATGGGGTGTGTGCTGCCCAGGGACAGTGGGTGGCAGGATGCTGTGGAGCATCCCACCCTGATGGGCAGAGAACCTGGGTGCTGCACAGCCCTGATGGTTATGAAATCAAAATTCACCTGGCTTGGTGGTGGATTATCATATTACAGCCAGAAAGGGGCAAGTTCATTTCTACAGTGACATCAGTGTGTTTGAAAGGTTCAGAGAAAACCAGCAAACCCATCTGGGACTGAGGAGAGAAGATGAAAAGCATTAATATTTTTAGCACAGCAGTCTCTGCTTCAGCAGGGTCATGACACCAGCCCATTATCATTTGAAAAGTGCACTCATGAAAGGGGGAAGAAGAACTGGTTTGGAGCAGGGAGGTGCAATGGGATGAAAGGCACAAAGCTGGGTTTCAGGATGAGAGCAGCCACTTCCAGGCACTCGACTGAGAACTGCAACACCCAATTTCCTTCCCACTGCCTGGCTTCTTCATCTGCAGTTTCTATTATTCAGATGGGTGGAAATCACCACGATAAATATTGATGGAATGGTGCATGGGAATGGCTTTGCTGAGTTTTGATGGGTCACTGGGCAGGCACAGGTGAACTGCTCAGGAATAAGGGACTGGGAGCCCAATGTGCTCTGCAGACAGGGAGGGGGTTTGGGGCTTTCCAGTCCATGCTGGGAAGGTGAGGTGATGAGAGAACCCTCTCTGGGCCCTCCCAGCTATGGCTGGCACAGCACTGATTGGAAATTATGCACAGCTTCTGTTTTTTTCCTGGAGAAACCAGAAAATCTCAGAGGATCTCTACTGCACTGAAATGGGGTTGGCTCCTGCAGGACTCAGTTTTCCAGGTGCTTCAACCCCCTGGAGTGGGGGGCTCTGCTGGGGCAGGGGTTTGGCATTTTCAGAGGAGACAGGGACCAGGACTCCAGATCCAGTGACCTCGTGCTCCTCACCTGGCTGCTGGGAAATGGGAGAGTTCCTGTCCATGACCCCAGAGAACATCACCAAAATGATATCTGCTAATTCTATCGGTTTCCAAAAACCCTATCCAGTGAAATGTCCAGAAATAAAGACACTAAAGCACTTAAAAGTGTTCAGGATGTTAATTATTTCTGGTGATTTGTATTTTTAAATTATTCACTGACACTGTATTATTTTTTCAAGCAGCAAAGGAACTTTTCAAAGTGTCACTGCCTCTGCTACTTAAAGCAAAGAAATGGTGTTTAATTAAACTGAGACCAACAAAGCTCTATTGTGTGACACTTGCAAAGCAGCCTGTGAAATAGGAAATGTCAAAGATTAAACAAACCTCTTTTAGAGCCAGCTAAGGGGAGAGGTGCCACTGTTTATAAAATCAGAGCCAGGAAAAATATAATAATTAGAAAAAACCAGGTCATATGGAAAAACAATATCCAACTTGACAATCTTTCATGCAGATATGATTTGAAGTTCATTACTCATTGTATTCCTGCACAGAAGGCTTTTTGTTATTCTTTGTGCTAAGTCATTTTTTAATTTAAATGGAGATGGAGATGTGTTCAAAGGAAATTTTTAAACAAATGAACCCAGATGCATTTCATGTCATTTTTGATATAAAGGTTGAATGAAACTGCAGGGAAGAAAAACTGCATCTAATTAATTTATAATTTTTTTCATAAATAGATCTGTTTCTGACCACTTTCTTTTGTATTCATGTGTGGTTGGTGAGCAGGGAGTACATGAGGTTATTTCCTCATTTTAAATCTGGTTTAATTACTTTTGAAAAAACGTAACAGCTGAAATTAATCTCTAAAACATAAATATGTGTATTAATGTAGGAGATGATGGGAGATTTTTCACTGGCTAGATTTCCTCACATGGACCCCAATGATATTGTACTCTGAGTTGCTCATTCAGACATAAGACACATATCATTAAAATGCACTTTAATTCTCTTCTTTGCTGCTTAGAGCTATTTTCCACCCCGAAAGGTTGCAGTGTAAAATATACAAAGAGACAGTTCCCTCCTCCCTCCCGCTCCCCATGGCCGGGTGCAGTGGGATGAGGCAGAGCATCACTGCAGAGCCAGCCCTGCCAGGTGTGGGGGGTCCAGCCAGCCCTGCCAGGGGTGTGAGCTCCAGCCAGCCCTGCCAGGTGAGTGGGGTCCAGCCAGCCCTGCCAGGGGTGTGGGGTCCAGCCAGCCCTGCCAGGTGTGGGGGATCCAGCCAGCCCTGCCAGGTGTGGGGGATCCAGCCAGCCCTGCCAGGGGTGTGGGGTCCAGACAGCCCTGCCAGGTGAGTGGGGTCCAGCCAGCCCTGCCAGGTGAGTGGGATCCAGCCAGCTACCAGGGGACCTCTGCCACCCCCCTGCCACCCCCACTTGTCCCCAGCTCCTCCCCCAGCTTGGGTAATAGAATCTGGGGTGAAAATTCAGCACAAGCCTCATTCCAGCATCCTGGAGAGCGAGGTTCACAGCCTTTCTGGCTCAGCAGCCTCACCAAAAGCAGAGCCCAGGCTGCAGGACCACCCAGCCTGGGCAGGGATCATGGACTCTGCCCTTGCAGGGAGCAGGTGCAGGAGCTGCTCTGCTCATTTCTGTCCCACACCCCTTGTGTTCAGCACCCTTAGACGACATCATCCCCTTCAGGCCACCAGGATGATCAGAGGGCTGCAGCACCACTGCTGGGAGGAAATGCTGAGCCCATTGTTCAACCTGGAGAGGAGAAGGTACCAGGGAGAGCTTTCTGTGGCCTTTCAGTGCCTGAAGGGGCTCTAAGAGAGCTGGAGAGGGCTTTGGACAAGGGATGGAGGGACAGAACACAGGGAATGGCTGCCCACTACAGAGGGCAGGGATGGATGGGATATTAGGAATAAATTGTTCCCTGTGAGGGTGGGGAGGCCCTGGCACAGGTGCCCAGAGAAGCTGTGGCTGCCCCTGGATCCCTGGCAGTGCCCAAGGCCAGGCTGGACATTGGGGCTGGGAGCAGCCTGGGACAGTGGGAGGTGTCCCTGCCATGGCAGGGGGATTGTATCTACTTTATTTTTAAGGTGCCTTCCAATCCAAACCATTCTGTGACTCTCATGCTGATCGATTCTGGCCCTGGGGCAGATCAATGCTCAGTGGCCAAGCTTTGGGCAGACCATATTTGCCTTAATGTGGGTCATTGACAAGCCCCAGCAAGGAGATAAACATCTGCTCTGCTCTGATCAAAGAGTTCTTGGGCTGAATTAGCTCACTCTGTACTCTCTAACATGCCATGGAGTTCAGCTGTCCTGAAGCAAAATATAGGAAAATAATCCACATGTTGGGGTTCCTGATTGCTGGAATTTGTCCTCCTTATCAGTGGGTGTGCTGGAGCCTTGAATGGACAAAGCAGATGTCTCTTTCCATTTGGAAGGAGTGAGAATTGACAAGGGTTTAGTTAGAAGCCCAGACTTCTAATTAAATATCAAAATAAAATAAAATAAAATAAAATAAAATAAAATAAAATAAAATAACTAAATAAAAAAAGACTCCTGTGTGCTTGAACCCAGCCTTGCAATAGCACAATGTCCAGAAGTCCTTCCCTAGGCTGGCTTGGATAACTGGCTGGAGGTGGAGGGGCTTCAACCAGTTGCTGATGCTCTTGAATGTGAGACAAACAAATTGACAAATGTGGCATAAATGATCATGAAAATGGCAAACAAGGGCCCTGTGGCATGGCAGCAAATGTGAAATGGCTGCAACAGTGCGTGGCACTGAACTCCACTCAGCCTTGAGTGGTGATGATCTCCTTGTATGTCTAAGCACTCAGTTGATTGATTAATTGATTTGTCCACTCCATGCAGAAAGTATATTTTAGCCCACAACTCTCATTTTAAAATTATTCTTACAGCATCTAAAGGCAGAGAATGAGTTGTTGCTTCCTCTGTGGGATGAACCAGGTGCCAACTTCCCAGCTGGAGCAGCAGACCATGGCACGTACATGAAACAGAGCCAGGGTGACACCCACCTGTCTGAGTGTCACACAGAGCCCTGGGTTTGGGTTCAGACAGCTCACCCCAAATCCCCTCCTGGACACAGCAGCTGGAGCATTCCTGGGCCTGCTTTCATAGAACCATGGAATGGTTTGGGTTGAAAGTTCATCTGATTACAGCTGCTTTGGGTGGATCCATCCTGGGAGCTCCATGGACAGCATGGGCTGAGCACAGTGCTTGGTCCCATTGCCTGAACACATTTCCAGAGCTATTTCATGCACTGCTCAGAGGTGACACTGATATCTGAGATGTTCTGCCCATTGGCAGATGTCACATCAGGTCTCCAGTTGTTTCAGCCCAGTGTTTCCCACAAAACCACAATGTTCTTGCTCCACTGCCCTTCCACCTTTGGTTCCTGCAGATGTGCTGCTCTGTATGATGCTCTCTCACTCCCAAATTCCCTCTGGATCCAAAGAATGCAGAGTGGTGAGGCCTCCCTGGCACCTTCAGAGGTTCCTTCCTCCAGCACACACCTCACCTCTCCTGCAGAGCCACCCCACACGATCCAGCATTCCCCCACACTCCCTGTCACTGCTGCCATTCCCTGGTGGCACCTACCTTTGGGGCTGCTGCTACCCAAAAATCCTCTTGGGACTGGACCATTGCAAAACTGTCACCCTAGACTTGGGTTAGGAGAATATAGAGCTGGTGGCCCTTCCCTCTCCTGGGCCAGGTCTTTGTCCAGGTGCTGATGCCTTTGGATTTCAGTTTTTATAATTTTCAGCTCCTGCCCTGCATTAGTGCACAGCTCCAAACTCCAGACAAAGTGCAGTCGCTGCCTGCACATTTTGCTCACACAGAACAATCCCTCTGGGCCTGAGATCCAAGGACACCCCACAGCCTCAGGCCCAAAAAGTATAAACAGAAGTGAATTGGGGGGAGCAAACTGGGGGAATGGGACTTCATTACCTGCAGCTGGAATTGGAGGATTAACCCCTGATGTGCCAATGGACCAAACTCATTTCTGTCTGAAAAACTCGTGCCCATTGTCCATGTTGGGTTCAGCCTCTGGGAGGCTCTGACTGCCCAGGGTGCATCTATTGAAGGCCTTTAATAAATCCCCACTTTATTCTCTTAATCTTGTCCACCCTCTGCTCTAGGGAGCCACTCCAGGCATCAGAGCCAAACCTCTCAGTACCCTGCCTCTCATCAGGATGTTCCCCCTGCCCTGCCTTTCTCTGGAAGGTGTGCTCAGAGCCACCCAGCTGGGTTAGCATGCAGAGAAAACAGCCAGAGAACGTGTTCCTCACGGGGACAGCTGGTGCTTTGAAACACTTGGGTGGCTCTCGACATCTCCAAGGCTTCTCCAAGGATGCAGCTGGGATTGAAAGGGTTTTTCCCTCCTCGCCAGGGGCTGTTCTCTTGCTGCCTCTTAAAGCAAAGTCATTTGGTCATGGCAGCACTTCTGCATGGCAGGGCTCAGTCAGGGCTTTATCCTGCTGCACAGACAGCTGAACATTTCCCATCAAAATTATTTTCAGCCAAATCTGATCTTCATCAATGCAGAAAACTGTGTGTATCTTGGGGGAGGGGCGAAATCTCAGAATCTTATTAATGCAAATGAGTCACAAAAAAAAAAAAGAAAAAAAGAAAAAAGAAATCTCACTTTTGGTTTTGATAAAAGCCCTGGCAAATCTTGCAGAAAATCATCAGCAAAAATATTTGCTGTGAGTCTGTATAAATCACTGCTGTGAATGAACATTGCCCTGAATGCAGCCAGCTCCAGGGAAGGGGTGCACAGCCCAGGTGCTGGCAAGCCCTAATAGACTTGTTTCCTTCATGTTCCCTTGGTTTGTTTGCTTGAGGCGCCCCGGGGCTGTCCTGGAGGCAGAGGATACACGCAGATAACACACAGATTCATTAGTGTCCTTGCTCATTGGCTGAGACCTCTGTGGCACTGATGTGGCTGCTCCAGTTTGTGTCAGGGGTGAGGAGCAGACCTGCTGCCCACCCAGTCTGTGACACAAAGCTGTCCCTGAGTCCTCCAGGGCAGCCCCTGCCACCACTGCCCACCCTGCCAGCCCTTCCAGGGGCTCAGGGCTCCTCTCTGACCCTGCCAGGACCTGTGCCAGGGCTGTGCTGACCCACGGCGTGCTCCTGCTCCAGGCTGGATGTTGATGAAGGGGGTTTGGTGCTGGGATGAGGAGGAGGAGGGAGGAGGCTGAGCACTAAACTGGGGACAGGAGCCAAGGGCTGCCTGGCTTTAGGAAACACAGCACCAGATGTTATTTCGTTCTTGCCAGGCAAAGCCCTCAATCTGCTCCTCTCCAGAAGAAACCAATCCTCCTAATCAGAGGTGTCTGTTTGCAGGGATTAAGTGAAGATCAGGCCGTCTGAGGACCTTACTCCCTTTCCTGAAGAGCTCCTGGTTATTTAAAGAACTCTAATTGCTCTCCTCATTACCAGGGGCTCTGCAGAGCCTGTGCTGTGCTGCTGGGGCTACTCTGGGTGTCCTTCCCTTGCCCAGCCCAGGGCTGACCCCACTCTGGGGTCAACATTTTCTGTGCCTGTGGCTGTGGCAGGGAAGGGGTTCCTTCCAAAACTTCAGGGAGACTGTTAGCCTGAGGCAAGCAGTGCACAGCCCTGCTGGGGTGCAGGACAGGTGGCCCCAAACACCTTTTCCCATTCAGCTCTTCTGTCACTGAGCTGTCACCCAAAGGACAAGGAAGGGCTGGCTCTGCCTGTGCTGCAGAGAGACTTTGAATCACTCCAGCATGAGTTCCCCACTGATTCCAAAACTCCCTGCTGGGACTGGGTACCCATGGCTAAAGCATGTTCCTGGAACGCTGCTGTGAAGTCAAGGCTTTCCTGGAGTGATGCTGCTGCCTTTTCCCTGCTGCCTCTACACTAGCTCCCACCAGCCTTGTGTCTCCTGAGGCTGTGACTTCCCAGGGCTAAAGTCCCAGTTCCTGACAGTCTCCCCTCTCCAGGCACACTCTTGCAGCTGCAAATGGAGGTCACAGAATATCCTGAGCTGGAAGGGCCACTGAAGGCCAGCTCCTGCAAGGTGCAAGTAACTCCCTCATGCTGTGTCTGTCCTCAGCAGCAACCCCTCCTCACCTCGCTTCCTCATGGCAGAGTTTGTAAAAACTGACTCAGTACTGACACCTTCTGCACTCGGCTGCAGGGACGGGCTCACTCTTCCCAGAGCTGAGAAATTCAGAGGCACCTCGGGTTTATTGGGATGCTTTGGTCAGATTCTCTTTATCCACCAGGGCTGTCCAGGGCACAGAGCACAGGAGGTCATGGGGAAGAGGGGTCCTGCCTTTCCTGCTGATGGAACACTGGGGGTCCTGTGATGCTGTGCTGATGCTGGATGTGCTCCTTGCTGTGCCCTCAGGAGATGGAGGTGGCACCTGTGGGACTCTCCCTGTGGGATGGCTGTCACCTCCCTGTGCACATGTCACCTCCTGGTCAATGGCAAGTGCTCACTGCTTTATAGCAGGGACATCCTAAAGAGCCACTGCAACAGCCAAAGGAATTTTCTCATCCCTCCAGGCCCTCCTCTCCCTGACTCCTTGGACTTTTCGGATCAGAGAGTGTTGGATGTGCATCTTCAGTGGACAGAAACACAGCCAGGGTGGCTGATCAGTGCTGGAAATGGTCCTGCTCCGGGTGGGAGGTGGACTGGAGGCTTCTAGAGGTCCCTTCCCAACAGGACAGGAATGATGAGAACCTTGAAGGAAAAGGAAAGAAATACTGATGAGAAGGACTGTGGTGCACAGGCCCTTTCTCCAGTGCTTCAGAGAAAGACACCACAGAACCAGAAGAGTCTGAAATCCATGCAGGGCAAGCAATGGATGCAGTCAGCACACAGATATCTCCTCCCAGCTGACAGAAGTGATTGATGTGCATTCACTTCCTTCAGACAGCACCCGGGACTGTGGCCTGTGAGGGCTGGAGAGGTTCAGAGCAGGTCTCACTCACCTGCACAGGTGAGCAGAAAGAGCTCCTGTGGCATCATTCCTGCAAGACTTTAACCCCCCCCGTGTGTCAATGATTAATGAAGGATGTTGTGGGAAGCAGATGTACAGTTACCACAGTAACTTGGATGAGTGGCTCGTGCACATGGTGAGGGCTGGAGTGAGGAGCTTTGTGCAGGCTGGAGTTATTTTAGCCTTCATAAGATTCTGGTTAATTATTAACACAGTAAGTCCTAACCTGGGGGAATATTTATAAGTGAGGATAAGTTCATGATGAATCCCTTTCAATTTTCTGTCCCTATTGCCCTCCCTCCCTGGATACCATTATAACTTCATCTCCCTAAAATCTCCCATTATCTCACTTTCCACTACAGTAACCTATTACCATCTTTAAAAAGGATAATAACACAGAAGAAAATGTGAGCATAGGAGCTATTCACAGTCACTCACCTGCAGTGGCATTTCCTTGCTTTTTTACCTGCTGTTTCCTTCCAGTTTCCAGGACTTTTACAGAAGCTGTGTCCCAGGAGAGGGAATCTCGGTTTTGCTTTTGACTCCCTGAAGTGACTTGGCAGAGTGCTGGGAGAGAAGCAGAGGGGTTGGATCATTTGAAAAACCTAAAGAAAGGGGAAAAAAAAAGAGCTACCCCTGCCCCACTGCTCTGCTGCAGGGCCCTGGTGCTGCTGCAAGGGCCTGGTCTCACAGGAGCCAGCAGGTCCCAGGAACTGTCACATTCCCACACCTCAGTGACAAACCCAGACCTCACCTTTCTCCAAGAAATAGGGATTTTCTATCCTGCAGCATCATTGTCTCCTCTGCTGTCCCCAGGCAGCTCTGGGGGATGGGCTGGGCTGCAGCTGGCCCTGGACAGGGCTGAGGAGGAGAAGCTCTGGCTGGACACCCTTGGGCTGGGGGGTCACTCTGGTGCTTCTGCCAGCCCTGGAGCTCACGGGGAGCTGGGGAGGTGTCCGTGGTTTGTAGGATGGGATTCTGAGGCAGGGACAAGCAGTGCTGCCTTCTCAGGGCTGGAGCTCTTCCTTCCCATTGGAGTCACCAGGGCTGGGCACATCCAGGGTGCCAGGGAGAAGTCAGCAGGAGCCTTCCTCTGCTCCCACACCTCCTCACCATCACCAAGCCAGCACTGACCCTGACAAATCACAGCTCCCATGGCCTTTCCCTGCCTCAGCCCTTCCACCTCCTCCCTCTCCTTGCTCTGTGACTCCTCAGCCCACACTGCTCCAGTGCTCTGCTCCTCACCAAGCCCTCTCAGAGCCTGCTAGGACAGAAAGGAAGGGCCTCTTTGCCTCCTCTTCCTCCATCAAGGTCCTCCAGCCTTGCCCACACCATACTCACTGATGGACGTGTTGGCTTCTGCTTGTGAAGGTTGGGTCCACTCTGAGGGCACCTCCTATTCCTCGTGTACTTACAAATCCCTCTGATGCCTCCAGCTGATGCTTTATCTGGAGCAGGTGCTTTTTTATCTGGAAGCAGCGCTCAGATTGGACTCCCAAACCCATTAAATGAAGGTTGAGAGGGAAGAGTGAAGGGCATTTGGGCTGGTCACAAATGGAGGGATCTGGGAGTGCTGCCAGCAGCAGAGGGGCTGACAGGATGGCTGGGCTCTGGCAGGGTGAGGCAGATGGCTTGGGAGCTCCAGGCTCCTGCTTTATCTCGCTTACAAACCTCAGTGCTGCCCACCTTTCTCCCCAGAACACAGATCTGGCCTGCAGGACAGGCAGCAATGGGAGGGCAGGGCTGTGTGAGGCCAAGGCTGGGATGGAGGGAGGTTTGTGGGACTAAGGGCAGCACTGGCTCACACTACACCCTGCCTGCCCTGTTTGAAACACTGGGAAAGCCTCACTGTGTGATGGAAAATAAAAGCCTTTCCAAAGGTGCTGCTCACCCCAATCCCACCCAGGGCTGTGGGGAGGGAGTGTGTGCTCAGCAGCTGAGGGTGTCCCACACCCACCTGGGGACTCACCCCTGCATTTGCTTTTTGCCCATGGACTCCCTGGGCTGAGAGCAGCAGGTCCTGGTCAATAAGCACCAATCTGTCCAGGAAATGGAGTCCTGCTGTCCCCAAGCCTTCCCCTGAGGGCTGTGACAACACTGGAGTTCCTCAAACAGAGCAAGTGCCACACACACAGCCTGGGCCCTCCAGGTGACAGTGGCCAGGAAGTGCCAGAGCCCCACAGCAGCAGATGCAGGACAGTTCCTTCCATGTCAAGCACAGTCCAGTCTCTGAAGATCAGCTTAAATGAGGTTGGTTTAAGCCCTGAACATCCCTGCTGTGTTTCTTTTTGCTGCCCATTACCACAACAGGGTATTCCTCATGTGCAGAAAAATTTTCACTTCCTTTTATGAATCTTAAATTCCTGTTCTCAGGGATAAGCAAGATTTAAAAGGAGATGGGATTTTTAACAGCTTGCAGAAAACTGAGGAAGATGAGACTCAAGAATGAAACTTCTCAGGATGGGACCTTTGCTAAGATGAGGCACAGATAATGCAAGAGGTGCCTCTTCTGTGGGTGATGTTAAAAATGTGGTGGGAAAGGTCATTTGAAAAGACACACACACACAGGGCACATCAGAGGAAATATTTGAAACCCTTCACCACTTGATCCTCATGAAGGCATTGCCAAGCTGGGCTCAGCCACCAGCACAGGAGGTGTGGGTTGCCTCTGGCAGGGAGAGCAGGTGGATCAGGGGAGATCAGGATGCAGCAGGAGGAGCTGGGAACTCTAAGTGGCCTTTGCTGCTCCAGCTGCATTTCCAGGCTGTGAGAAGGATGGATGGACCCCATGGATCCCTGGCTTGTCCCAGTTCAGCAGGCTCTGGAGCACAGGAACAGCCCCCTCCCCACACTCCAGCCCTGACAAAATTTACATCAATAACAGAAAAAGGCCCATCTCTAGCCAGCAGGCAGAACCAGGAGCAGGCTGTCAAGATGGCTTTTCAAAGACCATTTTTTGTCATGGGAAATGTGATTTAATCAGAAAAGCCTTTTCAGAAAAAGCCTATTTCCTAGAGCTGTGCAAGAGTGCTGGGGAACTTTGCACAAATATTCTGTGCTTTAAACCTAGACAAAAAAAATTGGCAATCTGATAATCTTGTCTTGTCTCTCACATAGTTTTTTATTTTTCCGAAACTGTCCTGTTTTTTCTCACTAGAAAAATGTGTCTCTGGGGTGTATTAAAGGCAAAAAACAAGGAGCAGGGAAAGTGAAGGGAGTAAAAAAAAAAATATTAGCAAAAGCAGAATTTTAAATACATAATGCTTCCTGAGGAAGTAGCACATTCAATTTTCAATAACCATGTACTTACTTTGAACTACCCATGTCTTTAAATGAGTAAAAGTAAGACATAGTGCAGATCTTTTCCTGGTTAAATAATTAAAATGTGGTGAGAGACAGTGTTTGTCTTTTAAATGTCTCAGTTCAAGCTGCTCTTCCAGTGGGAATAGAATATGATCTTAAAACAAGGAAAACCAGGATTTTTCATAAAAAGCCCAAAGCAAAGGAATGTGCTCCCAGACTGGAGCTGGGGTCTCCTCCTCACCCACCCCAGTGCTCCCCACGCTGGCAGAGGGGACAGGGAGGAGCTCGGGGAGGCAGCAGCTCCAGAACATTCTGGAAGTGCCTCTTTGGGCCAGAGGAGCTGCAGAATCCAAGTCCAGGAAGCGCTGGAGATGGGGTGTGGAGGATGGAAATCCTCTGCTTCTGCATTGCTGGATCTTGAATCCCTGTCACCTTGCTGGGTGGGGAAGGCCCTGCAGGACACACAGCTCTGGGAAGTGATGTCTGGAGTGGCTCCCTAGAGCAGAAGCTGGACAGAGTTAGAGAATAAAGTGGGGATTTATTAAAGGCCTTCAATAGATGCACCTTGGGCAGTCAGAGCCTCCAAGAGAGGCTACACCCAAGATGGACAATGGGCACAAGTCTTGAGAAGAAATCCCTTGGGTGATGCCATCAGTTCCTGCAGCTGAAGGTTTGTGTCTGGTCCATCCATGGCCAGAGCTGTGACTGATCCATGATCCCCCATGGGATCCACAGGTGGGATGGGAGCAGGTCCTGCCAGCAGCAGGTGCCATCCTTGGGGCTGGAAATACCTCTCTGTGCTGGTGCTCACTGCTTGGGTCTCAGACTGGCCACAGCTTTCTGTTTCTGCTGCCAACATCTGACCTCAGCTAACTGGGGAATTAAAAAGAGCAGAGTTTGTCCCTTCACTCTCAAACTGCCAAGTTTAATGTATCTTGGGTCCTGCTTTCAGTGCTGGCTGGGAGCTGAGGGAAGGCACAGGAGGGATGGATCTGGCTCACTCTGAACTCCAAGCAATGTTGCCAAATATTTGCCAAGACAATCCTTCCACTGGCTTAAGGGTTTTACACCTGATTTATGCTGTTAGGAGGAGGAATTGGAAAGTTACTGTTGCAGAGGGGAGATGGTTTTATGGTGGCTATGCCACATTTTGGCAGGAGGTATTTAGGCCTCAGAGCAATCTTTTGTACACACTTTCTCACCAGACCAGCAGCTCTGATTCAGCTCTTCCCAGCTGCTGCTTTTAGGAAAACGGGCCAAATCCATGCCCTTCCCTGTCAGAATCAAAGTGCTGAGGGATAACAGCATATCAGGAATTAGAAGAGAGAAAGGAAGAAGAAGGAAGAAGGATGGAGTCAGGGAGTTTTCAGTATCCTTAGCCTGGCTGGAAAAAAGGCACAAGAGGCTCTGAGAATCCCATGAATCTGCCCTTGTCCCCTTTTCCTTTTTGTGTCAGGGCTGGGATTGGAGGCACACGGGGTGTTAGCACTGCAGATCCTGGAATGAAAACAGGAAATGTGGACAGGCTGCAGGCACTCAGCATGCTGGAGATAGCCCCTGCAGAGCTCTGTGAGAGAAGGAAAAGAGTCATTTGTGCAGCAAACTGTGCTCTTCTGAGGGGTTTTCTGCCTGTGGTGTGGGTCAGTGCAACGCTCAGCAGCTCCCAGGGGTTCTGACACCCAGGGCTGGATGTGCTCCAGGCTGGTCAGATTGACAATACAGTCACAGCCATGACTCCTTTAGGTCACAGGCAGGTGAGAAAGGGGCAGAAAGCTCTCCCATGTCATCCAGATAAGGAGCTAGGAGATATTCTCCTCTTGGGGAGCAGGGAATTGATCCTGGGGCTCTCAGTGCATGTCCATACACAAGGCTGGGCTCTCCCATTGCCTCTGTGGGTGATGCTTCCACCTCTACTGGTGCCAGTTCTGGTCATGGGTTGGTCATGGGCAGTCAGAGGAGCTCATTTGGGAAAGCAGCAGGAGAGGGGGGATGCACAGGACTTACAGCAATAACTCAGCTCCCACCAGACATTGGTAGAAAGGACTTAATAAACTTTCCAGCAGGAATTACAGCAGTTCCTCTCCTGTATCTCCATGAGGAAAGAATCCCTCTTCACAGCACCAAAGACAGGATTGTGACAGACCCAGAGCACATCCCCCCTGCCCACACCCAGCGCTGGCAAGGGCTGGTTTGAGCCAGGACCACACAGCCCTGCTCCTGTCCATGGTCTGGAGCTGAGGCTGTGGGTTAGGAAAACACAAACACACGTGGAATGGAGACTCCTGAAGTTCCAGGTGTGCTCTGACATGTGGATTTCAAAATGTCACTGCTGGGAGACATCACAAGCTGTACCTCATCCCCTGGAAAGGTGGGGGGATGTGACAGCCTCAGGGATGGCTCAGCAGCCTGGGAGGGTGACAATGACATGAATCACTGACATCCCCAATTCCACCTGCAGGGGTGGCCTCTGCTTGTGGGGGTGCCTGTAGCACCCTGAGCCTCACACAGCCCTGGCAGGCTGGGCAGGGCTAAACTTACCTAAACTCACCTAAACTCACCTAAACTTCCCATTTCTGCAGAGATCATGGGTTCCAACAGTGAGGCACCTGCCATCTGCACTGTCACCAGATGTTGGTTACACTGTGTATGTTCTAGAACAGCAGCCCTGCAAGGCCCAGAGCTGAGCCCATTCCCCAGGCCCAGAGGGGAGCAGGAAGCACATCCAGGTCACCAGGGATGGACATGGCAAAAGAGGATCATGGCTTTGTGGCCTTCTGCAGCCATGGTGGGAGAGGATTGGACTTGGGCACCTTCTAGGGGATTGTTTCTCTTTGCTGTTGATGTGCTGGCACATCCTGGCTGTGGGATGGGATCAAGGGAATTTTCCCTGCCTGGCAGTGGGCAGTGGCCATAAGGGAGTAGCCCTGGCAGTGGCCAGAGCAGGAGCCATAGGAGCAGTCTCAGCAAGCAGTCCCAGAGTGATCTGGAGCAGTCTCAGTCTCTGCCTGGAGAATAAAGAACTCCATGCAACAGCACAGTCTGGGCTGAGAAGTCCTTGACCCTGCATTGGTTACTGCGACCAGAGCTCTGGGTGAGCTGCTCCTGAGCAAGGTGCAGCAATGGGACAGCTGGGCACGAGCTTCCAGGGCTCAGCAGGAACCAAAAGTGAGCTGTGCAGGCAAAAGGTGTGAACCCAAGGCACTGTGTCATGAAGAGGATGTTGTTGTGTTTGTCCTGACAGCTCCATGTCATGGCCAGTCCCCTCCCAGCCTTTCTCTTCCCAGCAAGAGCTGTGATGTGTTCATGTGCTCATTCCTCTGCTTGTTCTTCTGCTTCCACCCCCTGCACTCTGCTCCACAAACACAGCAGTGGCTTCTGGCAAGCAGAGGAGGGTCCTGCAAACACCGAGGCCAAGTGGCAGGAATTGAGAAACTGGGACATCAACCCAAGAGAACATGGAGAAAGGCAAAACACAGGGATCCAGAGCCAAAACTCAAGTGGGTGTTTCAGGCATTCCTTGGATTGCTCAAGCTCTACCACAGCTTCCTCTTGCACAGAACAGTGGGTGCTGAGGCCCTTTGTTGCTTTCTCAACAAGGAAATTGTAGGAAGATAACTCACCAGCATGCTGAGATCTCCAGGAATGCCAAGCAGTTATTGACATCTGATTCAGGGTTCATTCATCTGGGTGAAAAGAGATAATAAAGGGCTGCATGTTTGCCTGGCTTCATGGCACTGGAGGTTTCTGAGTCACGAGCTGCCAGGTGGGTCAGAGGGACCTGTCCCTGCACCAGCTCTGTGCCATCCCCTGCCAGGGACAAATGGGGAAGGAAGCCCTTGTGATGTTAATGAAGCCTTGGGATGGTTAATGAAACCAAGGCATCCCATAATTACATCTGTGGAGGTGCAATCAAAATCTGCAGGGCTAAAAGCTCTTTGTTGGATTTCTCTTCAGGAGCTCACACCTTCCCAGGTGTGCTGCCATGAGGGCTGCAGTGAGGGCTGTGATTGCACTCTTGTTTACAGGCCAGGGTAGCTGACTGCCAAGGCTGATGCACTGCCTGGTGCTGACAATGTCAGACCATGTCACTCCACCTCCAAATGAAGGGTTATAGAATTACCTCTCCATAACTGGCGTATTTTCAGTGAGCAGTTTGTGAAAAGCACTGCCCTGGTCCCAGTCTGGAGTGTGCCTCAACTGAAAGCGGTGGGGCTGACCCCTGGAGGAGCTGCCTACTTGATTCAGATACATTTTGACTCACAAATGTGAGTGCTCTGTCCATAAATCTGCTTTAAAAGGAAGCTCCATTATTACTTCTTGGTCCTCACTGATGAAAGCTCTAGGAGCTGTGTGTGTGGAGTCACTCCTGCTAGCCCCAAACCAACCTCATCACAGGGAGATGTGGGGCAGCTCATCACCTGCCTGGACTGTGCCCAGTGTTTTCCTGGGCAGCATTTGGGAAGCCACATCCACAATCCACACTGTTAGTGGTGAGTCCTTCTTGGGAAGAGCTTCCCAGTTGTGGTGAACTTGGAATGGCCTGTGGTGACCTTGGCCTCATTGCTAACAATTATTGCAAGGATCCCTGCTCTTCATCACCTGTTTGGGACTCCTGGACTCCTGACTGCTGTGGTGGCTCAGCAAGTGACACCTCTGACGAGTACCTGGACACAGGTAAAATCTGTCTAATTTGACCTGGTAATTAGTTCATTAATTAATCTTCACCCAGCAATGCACAACTTCATAATTATCTTCCCTGTACAATGCAGTGCACGAGATCCTGGGTTGATGATTGGTTACATAACCGTGGTATTGCTCTCCATGACTTTTCCATTTTTTTCCAGTATAGTCTTCTCAAAGAGCCCTCAGGTGGTGTTTTTGCAGCACAGGTGAACAGGACACACCAGGAGCCATTTCAGGATGTGAGACCCATCAAATGTAGAGTAATTGGTGCTTGGCTAAGAAAAGAATATTTTCTGGACATCTGGAGCACTGAGTTGCTGTTCTCAGCTCTTCCCAGCCTTAGTGTTTCCAGAGTCAGCACCTTTTGATACCTGTGCCAGGTTGTTCTCGGGGGCCACAGCCTTTTCCCAATGCCATCCCTGCACTTACCAGCCACCAAAAAGCAGCCATGGAACGATGCCACCCCCTCTGCATTTTAGTTCCTGCAAAACCTGATCTCTTCAGTGCAAAGGGTGGAGCCCAGCCAGCTGCCTCATTGACTAAACATACGTCTGAGAGTTGCCTGGCCTTAAATCTTCCCAATCCCCAAAGTGACCCTGCAGCCAAATGAGCCCACCCCATGTAAATGCACATTTTGCAAACTGTGTCCCTGTCACTGGGAGCTTCTCTGTTTCCCCTATAATTTGGTATTTCAGTGTTTTGTTTTACCCTCTGCCTCACGTTCTCACACTCCTGGGGTTCCTGACACCTGAGAGCCCTGGTTGAGTTTGAGTTTGTGCACGTTATTTTGTAATTCCTCCACTATTTTCTTTCCTTTCTTTAGGATATCATTACAGTGAAGATTGCCCCTGTCACTGCCTGTGATTACATAGCCTTGACAACTTTGCATATATTTGCATAATGCTCCTTTCTGTGGCAGTTGTTGCAGGATTCCCTGCTTGCAGGACACACTTCAGGGACATTCAGCTGCACAGTTAATACAGTGCAGGTCTGGCTTGAGCTTTTTGCCAAGCTGTTGCCAGTTTTTCTTGTCTTATTCTGTGATCTCCTCTCAGGTGCACTCTTGAGTGCCACTGCTCTCAGTGAAACACCCATCAGGTGTGCTGGCATTGCCTTCCTGGGGTATCTGCCTCTTGTTACTTGATGGTTCCTGCAATTCCGCAAGGATCTGCAGCAGAAGGGGACATCCAGACTCCTTTGACTTCTGGAGGTCATTCCCCACCTTGGAGCCTCACCTCAAGTCCTGGGTGCAGTTTTGGGCATTGCAGTGTAAAAAGGATCTAAAGCTGTCAAAGAGTGTCCAAAGAAGGGCCACGAAGATTCTGAAGGGCCAGGAGGGGCCACCTGAGGAGCAGCTGAGGGCCCTTGGTGTGTCCAGCTGGAGCAGAGGGCACTGAGGGCAGAGCTCAGGGATCTGCAGCTCCTCCCGAGGGGCAGCTCCGATCTCTGCTCTGGGACAGGGACAGCACCCAGGGAAGGGCTGGAGCTGGGCCAGGGCAGGCTCAGGCTGGAGATCAGGGCAAGGTTCTTCCCCCAGAGGGTGCTGGGCACTGCCCAGGCTCCCCAGGGAATGGGCACGGCCCCGAGGCTGCCAGAGCTCCAGGGGGGTTTGGGCAGCGCTGCCAGGGATGCCCAGGGTGGGGTTGTTGGGGGGTCTGGGCAGGGACAGGGGCTGGGCTGGATGATCTTTGTGGGTTCCTCCCAATTCAGGATGTTCTATTCCGTGATCATCAACCCAAACTTGCACATTTAATCTCCTAATTTTTTCCCCTCTGATCTATTTTTGTGCTTCCAGCATTCAAGCTGGGCTCTTCTCACCTGCTTTTTCCAGCTGGGGCTGACCCCTCTGGGTCCATCTCCTCCCAGAGCTCACAAGTGCCATCCCTGGCATCAGCAGAGCAGGGATCACTGAAGGACTGATGCTTCTCAAAAGCAACAGCTCCTGGCAATTCCCACCAGCTCAGAGCCACCTCTGTCCTTCCCTGGTGCTCTGTGGAAGGCCAAGCACCAGAAATGCCCCGGTGTTTGCACCCGTGAGCCTCGGGAGCAGCGCAGCTACCACAAGAGGGAGGCAGCCTCTAACCCGGGGCTGAGCCGGGACCGGGCTCACACGGAGGTGACACCCGTGTCCCAGTGCTCCACCTGGAGCATCCATCGGCCGTGGCCACGGGATCTCCATCACAACCAGGGGCCGGTGGAAAGCGCTCCCTGAGGGGGGAAAGGAGGCTCGTCCCGGTTATCACTCATCAAACGCCCCTGCCTGGTGCTGCCGGTGGGGAACAGCAAGAGGGTGAGATTTTCCTTGCTTTGGGGCACAATGGGCAACACTGCCAGTGCAGGACAGTGGCCACGCTGCATCTGCAATCTCCTGTCTCAGCCACTGCCAGGCTGGAACTTGGTTTGTTCAGAGCTGGAAGGCTCCTGCTCACCACAGGAGATTAAACACAATCGCCTCCAGCAGGTGCTGAAAGGTGTCATGTCTGCCAGTGCCAGGCTCTGAAAATTAAAGGACACTTCTCCAAAGTATGTTTTATTTTTGCCCTGAGGGCAGGATGTGTGCCAAAATAACCACTCTCTCCTCCTCCAGTCTCTGATTCTGGTGCTGTGTGGGGTGAACCTGCTGGCACAGTTCAGCACAGGGCTATTGGCAGCTCTGCCCAGCACTGCTGGCACCTCCCAGGGTGATCAGAGCCCCCTCCTCTGTGCCCTGTGCTTGGTGAGTCCCGAGGTGCTGAGCTGGGGATGCTGCAGCTGTTCTGCAAAGCAGTGTCAGAATGTGGCAGGAGTTTGGACCTGAGGCAGTTGGAAGTTCTGGCCCCAGGTCCTCTGGACACTGGAGCTGAATGATTTTTGGACATCTTTTCTTTCTTACTGTTGTGGGTTTAGAGGTTTGGGGAATTGAAAACTAGGCAGAAATATTAGTTGCAGTAGCTCTTTGGCTAAACGTTAGCACATTCACTAAAATTACTTGATTTTTGTTGTGAGGTGAGGACTAATAGTAGGCAAGGCAGGTTTATACTTTAAAGAATATAAAAAGAAATTTATTAACAGACTTAAAGCAAGTAATAACAATGACAACCAGGAATTAGAACAAGATTTCTTTAGAACATTCTTTCCCCTTCCCCCCCCCCCCCACACTTCCTTATTCTTTTTACTGACCAAACAAAAGGTAACATTTTGACTTGTAGTTAAAG